>MU107194.1:24847-35264 GCA_012274485.2 Sinapis alba | reverse complement strand
TCAATTATCTCGAGAAACAGAGACAACAAAGGATCAAACCTCTTTGACAATAATCCTACGTCAGTCAACGATGCAACTATGCATTAAAACAAGATTGTCATAATTTTTGAATTTTTCCTCAAATATGTGGGTTAACCCCTACAAAAATATTGAGTTTTTCGGTAAATTTTGTATTTACCAAAGGTTATAGTCTTTCATGTTTTATAAACTTTCCAACCACATTTTTTAAATGTATTAATATATGTTTAACTCTTTTTAGGTTACATTGGATTCATTTAAAATTTTTACACAATTAATTTAATAAAACATTATATAGTGCCTAAATTAGTGGAATAACCACAAAGAAATTTCAATTATCTCCAGAAACGGAGACAACAAAGGGTCCAAACCTCTTTGACCATCATCATACGTCAGTGAACGATGCAACTATGCATTAAAACAAGATTGTCATAATTTTTGAATTTTTCCTCAAATATGTTGGTTAACCCCTACAAAAATATTGAGTTTTCGGTAAATTTTGTATTTACCAAAGGCTATAGTCTTTCAAGTTTTATAAACTTTCTAACCACATTGTTTATATATATTAATATATGTTTAACTCTTTTTAGGGTAAATCGGAATGTTTTAAATTTTTTACACAATTAATTTAATAAAACATTATAGAGTGCCTAAATTAGTGGAATAACCACAAAGAAATTTCAATTATCTTGAGAAACGGAGCCAACAAAGGATCCAAACCTCTTTGACCATCATCATACGTCAGTGAACGATGCAACTATGCATTAAAACAAGATTGTCATAATTTTCGAATTTTTCCTCAAATATGTAGGTTAACCCCTACAAAAATATTGAGTTTTTCGGTAAATTTTGTATTTACCAAAGGTTATAGTGTTTCGTGTTTTATAAACTTTCTAACCACATTATTTATATGTATTAATATATTTTTAACTAGTTTTAGGGTAAATTGGAATGGTTTCAAAAATTTTACACAATTAATTTAATAAAACATTATAGAGTGCCTAAATTAGTGTAATAACCACAAAGAAATTTCAATTATCTCGAGAAACGGAGACAACAAAGGATCCAAACCTCTTTGACCATCATCATACGTCAGTGAATGATGCAACTATGCATTAAAACAAGATTGTCATAATTTTTGAATTTTTTCTAAAATATGTGGGTTACCCCTACGAAAATATTGAGTTTTTCGGTAAATTTTGTATTTACCAAAGGTTAAAGTCTTTCATGTTTTATAAAATTTCTAACCACATTCTTTATATGTATTAATATATGTTTAACTCTTTTTAGGGTAAATCGGAATGGTTTTAAAATTTTATACAATTAATTTAATAAAACATTATAGAGTACCTAAGTTAGTGGAATAACAACAAAGAAATCTAAATTATCTCGAGAAACGGAGACAACAAAGGATCCAAACCTCTTTAACCATCATCCTACGTCAGTGAACGATGCAACTATGCATTAAAACAAGATTGTCATAATTTTTGAATTTTTCCTCAAACATGTTGGTTAACCCCTATGAAAAAATTGAGTTTTTCGGTAAATTTTGTATTTACCAAAGGTTATAGTGTTTCATTTTTTATAAACTTTCTAACCATATTATTTATATGTATTAATATATTTTTCACTCTTTTTAGGGTAAATTGGATTCGTTTTAAATTTTTCCACAATTAATTTAATAAAACATTATAGAGTGCCTAAATTAGTGGAATAACCACAAAGAAGTTTTAATTATCTCGAGAAACAGAGACAACAAAGGATCTAAACCTCTTTGACAATCATCCTACGTCAATCAACGATGCAACTATGCATTAAAAAAAGATTGTCATAATTTTTGAATTTTTCCTCAAATATGTGGGTTAACCCCTACAAAAATATTGAGTTTTTCGGTAAATTTTGTATTTACCAAAGGTTATAGTCTTTCATGTATAATAAAATTTCTAACCACATTTGTTATATCAATTAATATATGCTTTACTCTTTTTAGGGTAAATCAGAATGGTTTTAAATTTTTACACAATTAATTTAATAAATCATTACAAAGTGCCTAAATTAGTGGAATAACCACAAAGAAATTTGAATTATCTCGAGAAACGGAGCCAACAAAGGATCCAAACCTCTTTGACCATCATCCTACGTCAGTGAACGATGAAACTATGCATTAAAACAAGATTGTCATAATTTTTGATTTTTTCCTAAAATATGTGGGTTAACCCCTACAAAAATATTGAGTTTTTCGGTAAATTTTGTATTTACCAAAGGTTATAGTCTTTCATGTTCAAAAAAAACTCTAACCACATTCTTTATATGTATTAATATATGTTTAACTCTTTTTAGGTTAAATTGGATTTGTTTTAAATTTTTACACAATAAATTTAATAAAACATTATACAGTGCCTATATTAGTGGAATAACCACAAAGAAATTTCAATTATCTCGAGAAACAGAGACAACAAAGGATCAAACCTCTTTGACAATAATCCTACGTCAGTCAACGATGCAACTATGCATTAAAACAAGATTGTCATAATTTTTGAATTTTTCCTCAAATATGTGGGTTAACCCCTACAAAAATATTGAGTTTTTCGGTAAATTTTGTATTTACCAAAGGTTATAGTCTTTCATGTTTTATAAACTTTCCAACCACATTTTTTAAATGTATTAATATATTTAACTCTTTTTAGGTTACATTGGATTCATTTAAAATTTTTACACAATTAATTTAATAAAACATTATATAGTGCCTAAATTAGTGAAATAACCACAAAGAAATTTCAATTATCTCCAGAAACGGAGACAACAAAGGGTCCAAACCTCTTTGACCATCATCATACGTCAGTGAACGATGCAACTATGCATTAAAATGGATTGTCATAATTTTTGAATTTTTCCTCAAATATGTTGGTTAACCCCTACAAAAATATTGAGTTTTCGGTAAATTTTGTATTTACCAAAGGCTATAGTCTTTCATGTTTTATAAACTTTCTAACCACATTGTTTATATATATTAATATATGTTTAACTCTTTTTAGGGTAAATCGGAATGGTTTTAAATTTTTATACAATTAATTTAATAAAACATTATAGAGTACCTAAATTAGTGGAATAACAACAAAGAAATTTAAATTATCTCGAGAAACGGAGACAACAAAGGATCCAAACCTCTTTAACCATCATCCTACGTCAGTGAACGATGCAACTATGCATTAAAACAAGATTGTCATAATTTTTGAATTTTTCCTCAAACATGTTGGTTAACCCCTATGAAAAAATTGAGTTTTTCGGTAAATTTTGTATTTACCAAAGGTTATAGTGTTTCATTTTTTATAAACTTTCTAACCATATTATTTATATGTATTAATATATTTTTCACTCTTTTTAGGGTAAATTGGATTCGTTTTAAAATTTTCCACAATACAATTAATTTAATAAAACATTATAGAGTGCCTAAATTAGTGGAATAACCACAAAGAAATTTTAATTATCTCGAGAAACAGAGACAACAAAGGATCTAAACCTCTTTGACAATCATCCTACGTCAATCAACGATGCAACTATGCATTAAAAAAAGATTGTCATAATTTTTGAATTTTTCCTCAAATATGTGGGTTAACCCCTACAAAAATATTGAGTTTTTCGGTAAATTTTGTATTTACCAAAGGTTATAGTCTTTCATGTTTTATAAACTTTCTAACCACATTCTTTATTTGTATTAACATATGTTTAACTTTTTTTAGGGTAAATCGGAATGTTTTTAATTTTTTATACAATTAATTTAATAAAACATTATAAAGTGCCTTAATTAGTGGAATAACCACAAAGAAATTTAAATTATCTCGAGAAACGGAGACAACAAAGGATCCAAACCTCTTTGACCATCATCCTATGTAAGTGAACAATGCAACGATGCATTAAAACAAAATTGTCATAATTTTTGAATTTTTCCTAAAATATGTGAGTAACCCATATGAAAATATTGAGTTTTTCGGTAAATTTTGTATTTACCAAAGGTTATAGTTTTTCATGTATAATAAAATTTCTAACCACATTCGTTATATCTATTAATATATGCTTAACTCTTTTTAGGGTAAATCAGAATGGTTTTAAATTTTTCAACAATTAATTTAATAAAACATTATAGAGTGCCTAAATTAGAGGAATAACCACAAACAAATTTAAATTATCTCGAGAAATGGAGCCAACAAAGAATCCAAACCTCTTTGACCATCATCCTACGTCAGTGAATGATGCAAATATGCAGTAAAACAAGATTGTCATAATTTTTGATTTTTTCCTAAAATATGTGGGTTAACCCCTACAAAATAATTGAGTTTTTCGGTAAATTTTGTATTTACCAAAGGTTATAGTCTTTCATGTTTAAAAAAATTTCCAACCACATTTTTATATGTAATAATATATGTTTAACTCTTTTTAGGTTAAATTGGATTCGTTTTAAATTTTTACACAATTAATTTAATAAAACATTATATAGTGCCTAAATTCGTGGAATAACCACAAATTTTTTTTAATTATCTCGAGAAACGGAGACAACAAAGGATCCAAACCTCTTTGACCATCATCATACGTCAGTGAACGATGCAACTATGCATTAAAACAAGATTGTCATAATTTTTGAATTTTTCCTCAAATATGTTGGTTAACCCCTACAAAAATATTGAGTTTTTCGGTAAATTTTGTATTTACCAAAGGTTATAGTCTTTCATGTTTTATAAACTTTCTAACCATATTCTTTATTTGTATTAACATATGTTTAAGTCTTTTTAGGGTAAATCGGAATGTTTTTAATTTTTTATACAATTAATTTAATAAAACATTATAAAGTGCCTAAATTAGTGGAATAACCACAAAGAAATTTCAATTATCCCGAGAAACGGAGAAAACCAAGGATCCAAACCTCTTGTGACCATCATCCTACGTCACTGAACGATGCAACTATGCATTAAAACAAGATTGTCATAATTTTTGAATTTTTCCTCAAATATGTGGGTTAACCCCTACAAAAATATTGAGTTTCTCGGTAAATTTTGTATTTACCAAAGGCTATAGTCTTTCATGTTTTATAAACCTTCTAACCACATTGTATATATGTATTAATATATGTTTAACTCTTTTTAGGGTAAATCGGAATGTTTTAAATTTTTTACACAATTAATTTAATAAATCATTATAAAGTGCCTAAATTAGTGGAATAACCACAAAGAAATTTCAATTATCTCGAGAAACGGAGCCAACAAAGGATCCAAACCTCTTTGACCATCATCATACGTCAATGAACGATGCAACTATGCATTAAAACAAGATTGTCATAATTTTTGAATTTTTCCTCAAATATGTGGGTAACCCCTACAAAAATATTGAGTTTTTCGGTAAATTTTGTATTTACCAAAGGTTATAGTGTTTCGTGTTTTATAAACTTTCTAACCATATTATTTATATGTATTAATATATTTTTAACTTTTTTAGGGTAAATTGAATTGGTTTCAAAAATTTTACACAATTAATTTAATAAAACATTATAGAGTGCCTAAATTAGTGGAATAACCACAAAGAAATTTCAATTATCTCGAGAAACGGAGACAACAAAGGATCTAAACCTCTTTGACCATCATCCTACGTCAGTGAACGATGCAACTATGCATTAAAACAAGATTGTCATAATTGTTGAGTTTTTTCTAAAATATGTGGGTTAACCCCTACGAAAATATTGAGTTTTTCGGTAAATTTTGTATTTACCAAAGGTTATAGTCTTTCATGTTTTATAAAATTTCTAACCACATTCTTTATATGTATTAAGATATGCTTAACTCTTTTTAGGGTAAATCGGAATGGTTTAAAATTTTTATACAATTAATTTAATAAAACAATATAGAGTGCCTAAATTAGTGGAATAACCAACAAAAAAATTTAAATTATCTCGAGAAACGGAGACAACAAAGGATCCAAACCTCTTTGACCATCATCCTACGTCAGTGAACGATGCAACTATGCATTAAAACAAGATTGTCATATTTTTTGAATATTTCCTCAAACATGTTGGTTAACCCCTACCAAAAAATTGAGTTTTTTCGGTAAATTTTATGTTTACCAAAGGTTATAGTGTTTCATGTTTTATAAACTTTCTAACCATATTATTTATATGTATTAATATATTTTTCACTCTTTTTAGGGTAAATTGGATTCGTCTTAAATTTTTCCACAATTAATTTAATAAAACATTATAGAGTGCCTAAATTAGTGGAATAACCACAAAGAAATTTTCATTATCTCGAGAAACAGAGACAACAAAGGATCCAAACCTCTTTGACAATCATCCTACGTCAGTCAACGATGCAACTATGCATTAAAACAAGATTGTCATAATTTTTGAATTTTTCCTCAAATATGTGGGTTAACGTTCTACAAAAATATTGAGTTTTTCGGTAAATTTTGTATTTACCAAAGGTTATAGTCTTTCATGTTTTATAAACTTTCTAACCACATTCTTTATTTGTACTAACATATGTTTAACTCTTTTTAGGGTAAATCGGAATGTTTTTAATTTTTTATACAATTAATTTAATAAAACATTATAAAGTGCCTTAATTAATGGAATAACCACAAAGAAATTTAAATTATCTTGAGAAACGGAGACAACAAAGGATCCAAACCTCTTTGACCATCATCCTATGTAAGTGAACGATGCAACTATGCATTAAAACAATATTGTCATAATTTTTGAATTTTTTCTAAAATATGTGGGTAACCCCTACGAAAATATTGAGTTTTTCGGTAAATTTTGTATTTATCAAAGGTTATAGTCTTTCATGTATAATAACATTTCTAACCACATTCGTTATATCTATTAATATATGCTTAACTCTTTTTAGGGTAAATCGGAATGGTTTTAAATTTTTCAACAATTAATTTAATAAAACATTATAGAGTGCCTAAATTAGTGGAATAGCCACAAACAAATTTGAATTAACTCGAGAAACGGAGCCAACAAAGAATCCAAACCTCTTTGACCATCATCCTACGTCAGTTAATGATGCAAATATGCAGTAAAACAAGATTGTCATAATTTTTGATTTTTTCCTAAAATATGTGGGTTAACCCCTACAAAATTATTGAGTTTTTCGGTAAATTTTGTATTTACCAAAGGTTATAGTCTTTCATGTTTAAAAAAATTTCCAACCACATTTTTATATTTATTAATATATGTTTAACTCTTTTTAGGTTAAATTGGATTCGTTTTAAATTTTTACACAATTAATTTAATAAAATATTATATAGTGCCTAAATTAGTGGAATAACCACAAAGAAATTTCAATTATCTCCAGAAACGGAGACAACAAAGGATCCAAACCTCTTTGACCATCATCATACGTCAGTGAACGATGCAACTATGCATTAAAACAAGATTGTCATAATTTTTTAATTTTTCCTCAAATATGTATGTTAGCCCCTACAAAAATATTGAGTTTTTTGGTAAATTTTGTATTTACCAAAGGTTATTGTCTTTCATGTTTTATAAAATTTCTAACCACATTCTTTATTTGTATTAACATATGTTTAACTCTTTTTAGGGTAAATAAGAATGTTTTTAATTTTTATACAATTAATTTAATAAAACATTATAAAGTGCCTAAATTAGTGGAATAACCACAAAGAAATTTCAATTATCTCGAGAAACGGTGACAACAAAGGACCTAAACCTCTTTGACCATGTCCCTACGTCAGTGAACGATGCAACTATGCATTAAAACAAGATTGTCATAATTTTGAATTTTTCCTCAAATATGTGGGTTAAACCCTACAAAAATATTGAGTTTTTCGGTAAATATTGTATTTACCAAAGGTTATAGTGTTTCATGTTTTATAAACTTTCTAACCACATTATTTATATATATTATTATATTTTTAACTATATTTAGGGTAAATTGGAATGGTTTTAAAAATTTTACACAATTAATTTAATAAAACATTATAGAGTGCCTAAATTAGTTGAATAACCACAAAGAAATTTCAATTATCTCGAGAAACGGACACAACAAAGGATCCAAACCTCTTTGACCATCATCCTACGTCAGTGAACGATCCAACTATGCATTAAAACAAGATTGTCATAATTTTTGAATTTTTTCTAAAATATGTGGGTTTAACCCCTACGAAAATATTGAGTTTTTCGGTAAATTTTGTGTTTACCAAAGGTTATAGTCTTTCATGTTTTATAAAAATTCTAACCACATTCTTTATATGTATTAATATATGTTTAACTCGTTTTAGGGTAAATCGGAATGGTTTTAAATTTTTATACAATTAATTTAATAAAACATTTTAGAGTGCCTAAATTAGTGGAATAACCACAAAGAAATTTCAATTATCTCGAGAAACGGAGACAACAAAGGACCCAAACCTCTTTGACCATCATCCTACGTCAGTGAACGATGCAACTATGCATTAAAACAAGATTGTCATAATTTTTGAAATTTTCCTCAAATATGTTGGTTAACCTCTACGAAAAAAAATTGAGTTTTTCGGTAAATTTTGTATTTACCAAAGGTTATAGTGTTTCATGTTTTATAAACTTTCTAACCATATTACTTATATGTATTAATATATGTTTAACTCTTTTTAGGGTAAGTCGGAATGTTTTAAATTTTTTACACAATTAATTTAATAAAACATTATAGAGTGCCTAAATTAGTTGAATAACCACAAAGAAATTTCAATTATCTCGAGAAACGGACACAACAAAGGATCCAAACCTCTTTGACCATCATCCTACGTCAGTGAACGATGCAACTATGCATTAAAACAAGATTGTCATAATTTTTGAATTTTTTCTAAAATATGTGGGTTAACCCCTACGAAAATATTGAGTTTTTCGGTAAATTTTGTGTTTACCAAAGGTTATAGTCTTTCATGTTTTATAAAAATTCTAACCACATTCTTTATATGTATTAATATATGTTTAACTCGTTTTAGGGTAAATCGGAATGGTTTTAAATTTTTATTCAATTAATTTAATAAAACATTTTAGAGTGCCTAAATTAGTTGAATAACCACAAACAAATTTCAATTATCTCGAGAAACAGACACAACAAAGGATCCAAACCTCTTTGACCGTCATCCTACGTCAGTGAACGATGCAACTATGCATTAAAACAAGATTGTCATAATTTTTGAATTTTTTCTAAAATATGTGGGTTAACCCCTACGAAAAAAATTGAGTTTTTCGGTAAATTTTGTATTTACCAAAGGTTATAGTGTTTCATGTTTTATAAACTTTCTAACCATATTATTTATATGTATTAATATATTTTTCACTCTTTTTAGGGTAAATTGGATTCGTTTTAAATTTTTCCACAATTAATTTAATAAAACATTATAGAGTGCCTAAATTAGTGGAATAACCACAAAGAAATTTCAATTATCTCGAGAAACAGAGACAACAAAGGATCCAAACCTCTTTGACAATCATCCTACGTCAGTCAACGATGCAACTATGCATTAAAACAAGATTGTCATAATTTTTGAATTTTTCCTCAAATATGTGGGTTAACCCCTACAAAAATATTGAGTTTTTCTGTAAATTTTGTATTTACCAAAGGTTATAGTCTTTCATGTTTTATAAACTTCCTAACCACATTCTTTATTTGTATTAACATATGTTTAACTTTTTTTAGGGTAAATCGGAATGTTTTTAATTTTTATACAATTCATTTAATAAAACATTATAAAGTGCCTAAATTAGTGGAATAACCACAAAGAAATTTCAATTATCTCGAGAAACAGAGACAACAAAGGATCCAAACCTCTTTGACCATCATCCTACGTCAGTGAACAATGCAACTATGCATTAAAACAAGATTTTCATAACTTTTGAATTTTTTCTCAAATATGTGGGTTAACCCCTACAAAAATATTGAGCTTTTCGGTAAATTTTGTATTTACCAAAGGCTATAGTGTTTCATGTTTTATAAACTTTCTAACCACATTATTTATATGTATTAATATATTTTTAACTATTTTTAGGGTAAATTGGAATGGTTTCAAAAATTTTACACAATTAATTTAATAAAACATTATAGAGTGCCTAAATTAGTTGAATAACTACAAAGAAATTTCAATTATCTCGAGAAACGGACACAACAAAGGATCCAAACCTCTTTGACCATCATCCTACGTCAGGGAACGATGCAACTATGCATTAAAACAAGATTGTCATAATTTTTGAATTTTTTCTAAAATATGTGGGTTAACCCCTACGAAAATATTGAGTTTTTCGGTAAATTTTGTGTTTACCAAAGGTTATAGTCTTTCATGTTTTATAAAAATTCTAACCACATTCTTTATATGTATTAATATATGTTTAACTCGTTTTAGGGTAAAT
>MU107192.1:0-62486 GCA_012274485.2 Sinapis alba | reverse complement strand
GCACTGTTCAGAGCAGCTCGTCTTAAAGACTACCAAACACTCAAAATAAAGATATTTGTTTAGACGACCTGAATAAGCAAACATCTCTAAATTCTTGTAATCGTCCGAGCTCTTTTGTTTCTTGAGTTATTAATAAGAAGATCTCCACCCTTTCAACTCATTATTCATTATTGTATCATCACCTAACATGGAATCAACACTTGTTTAACATTAATGAAAAGAAATAAAGTTGAGCAAAGCATGTTTTAAAAGTATTTCATTTTAATGAATCATAATTCACGTACGTTATAAAACGAAAAAGAAAGTGTTAAAGATGAGAGTAAGGGAAAAAGAAGAGGAGAAGAAAAAAGAAAAAGGATTGCACTAATGGATGTTCATGTTTCTCTTGTGTTCTCTGATTCCTACTTTTATACTATATGTTTTCTCACTGGAACCTTTACACTACTAGTACTTTTAAAAGAGATCGACTTTTCCGGTAAATATGAATTAAAGAAAAGTTTAATAGACTTATTCAAAAAGGGAATATAAATGTATGTAAGTAAATGAATAAATATATGTACAACAATAATTCCATCCATTGCGCTATTATGCATATATATAAGTACTAGTACTTTTAACAAACGTACTCTGATTTCTAACAATTGGATTCATAATCCTTCTCAAGGTGATTGGATTTAAGTTTATATAGCCAAATCGAATTTAAAGACAATTAAGATACATTAGTTAATATATTAATTATATATAGGTTTGTAATAGAAAACTTAAATTATACACATATATATATATAACCATAACTATTTTACGGTTCTTCATTCTAGAATTGTGATCACATGTTCAACGAATATGGAGTGCGTAATAATACATATTGCATTGCATGCTATATTTCTTTAGACAATATGCATTATAAAACAAAGAAAAATTAGACATGTTCTGCATAGATAAAAAAACTATATATCTATATATATGCGTGTGTATATGGACACATATAATTAGTTGTAACTTGTAAAGGTGGATTATCTTTTCTTAGGCCATTTTTTCCTTCTTTCTTTAGGGTTTCAATGGATTTGGTATTTTGGTGACTGACTTTTGTTGGTTGCCCATTTTTTATTTTCTCCTTTAAAATCTTAATCTTTTCAGTATGTGCTTCTTTTAGGTTCGGAAAATTCACTTTATAACAAAGGCTCTCTTTTTAAAGAAAAGCAAATCTTTTGTATGGGTTTTGTACTTTTATCATATCTTTAATAAAGTGATTTACAGTTAATTAGACTAATAAATAACATAACTATTATTTTCTCTCTTTAATGACTACTATAGATACCACTCATACTTTATTGAGCTTTTACAGAATAAATGATAAATTATTCATTTGTATGTCAACTTGTCCGACAATATCCTCATCTATACTATTAAAATATAACCACTAAAAAATTTAGTTACTAAAAGTTATAGTTAAACCATTACATTTATTTAATTTTCTATTATTTTGTTTACAAGTAACTTAGTTATTACTAAATATACTCTCTATCTTAACTCATTGTTTAAACATATCCAAAAATATATCTTAAAATATATTTTTAATATCTTTTTCTAAGATTACATTTTAATCATACTTTTAATATTCTTTATTTTAAATATACATATTTATTTATTTTTAATATTTACATTTAAATAAAAAATTAGAAATAAAATTTTATAATATTTATATATACGTAATTCCTATTCATAATTAAATTAATACACCAATTAATAAATATAAAATAACTTAATCCATTATTAAATAGTTACATAAACATAATTACATATATTCATAAATCTTACAACATACTTCAACTTATTAAAACAAATATAAAATCATAATCAGTTATTTGCGGATATATATGAATTTATCCAAATTCATTCTTCTAAATCTAAACAATTACCAAAATAAAATTCACTAAGGTATATGAAATTTAGCAATGACTATACCGATATCTCAGATTCATATCTTTCAGTTATG
This sequence comes from Sinapis alba, assembly GCA_012274485.2. Classification (NCBI taxonomy): domain Eukaryota; kingdom Viridiplantae; phylum Streptophyta; class Magnoliopsida; order Brassicales; family Brassicaceae; genus Sinapis; species Sinapis alba. The sequence continues at coordinate 60,490 of MU107192.1, read as the reverse complement.
ATTAGATTTATATAATCTTTTACGAATCTAGATTAATTACCAATCAAATGCTATCTACGTGATTTTTTTTCAAATAAATATTATTAAATTAAATCAAACATGTGAACCAAAATTTATTACATATTATTTAAGCTGTTATAAAAATATCTAAAATACTATTAATTATTAGCTTTATACAAAAATTTATAAAAAATATTATAAAAATGTAACACAGAGATATAAAAACAACATTAATTAATAAGTAAAAGAGTCTCAAATACTTAAAAGAGTCTCAAAAGAGTTTCATATTGGTTAAGTGGATTTTTTTTTGGCATAATATATTAATAACATTTATTAATTTAAGTAATTGACGTTATCATAGTTGCATTAATATAGAAATTACTGCCATAATGGGAATATATCTTGGCATAATGTAGTATGAAATTAATGGGTAGGGAAAGTATAAAACTATTGTGTTTAGATCAGTGGCATTAGATTATAATTATTCATGAAACCTCATGGTCAAGTTTTATTTGTACTTCTGTTTTAATAATTTAGATGATTTCATATTCCATAGTTTTTTAAAAAGACATTTAATACAATTAATAATGTTTATTTTATTGCTAAATAAAGTGGAATGAATTAGTAAATTAAACTTTATACATGTTTTAGTTTAACTAGAAAAGGATGCACTTTTCTTTTAGGGTACATGCATGAAAAATCTTTATCCTCAATTTTCTTTGTCAACAATCTTTATTCTCGATTAAGAATTTAAAGTTAAAGAAAATGAAAAAGAAATTGACGAGAATTGTTTAATTTTTTTTGACCAAACTAGTATAGTCTAAAGCTTCTGTTTTCTTATACGGAAAAACGTTTTGCTTATAGAAGTACAGTTGATGAAGAAACTGAGAAGAACTAGTAAATCTAGAGCCATGTTCAAAAAACGCGTCTGAATTGGCCGATTTCTCGCAGGTTAAACGTGATTTGGTGGTGCTCCGCACTGCAAATTTGCCTTATTTAGTCAAAAAATCGAATTTGAAAAAGAAAAAAATATATTATGGTATTCGCAGGCGCTTCTAAACCGATAGTTTAAACATAGATCTATCACATTTCGTTGACATCAGTTAAGAATCGAAGCAAATCGTAGTCTTCGACACGAAGAAGACGAAGGTCAAATTGTAAGTTTGCTTTTCATTGGTGAAATGTTCAAAATCATATAAAAATACATTTTGAGCCTTTGAACTCATAATTTCGGTTTTGGTTGCACATAATTTAGCCAATAGGCTACTGAATGCATTTGTAGTGATAATTCGAATAAAGGGTAAATATAATTATACAAAAACATTAAATATTTTTTTTTGAAAAAATTACTCCCCAATTTTTTCTCTTAACTCGTTAAGCCTGGAGTGAGCGTACCCGTTTCTCCTAGCGCAATTTCAAACATTTATTCTAGAGGTTTGATATAGCAAGATAAAATAAAAATACACCTAATAAAGACTTACCTTATCCATATGTACGCTTTTTCACTAGAGCTGAATACACCCTACCATCTCTCGTATTAAAACAAATCTTATTTTTGAACATAACATTTTTTTGGGGTAAGTTTTAAATTAACTACATCTCTCTAGTTTATAGTTAAATTATCTTAAATCAATAATGTTTTTTTTTATATTACTATCCATGTTTTCAAACAACACTATAATTAATTTTGTGTCCAAACAATATAAAACATTAGATCTTATATTTTTAATAATTTTTAACAATTTTATTTCAAATTATTTAGATAAATTAAATAATTAAAAATTCAAATAATTTAAGAAAACAAAAAAATAAATAGATCTACAAAAACATTTCAATTAATAACAAATCAATTAAATTAACCAATAATTTATTTATATTTCATAAATGACGGTTATATCATTTATTTGAGTAACATAATAATTTAATATAGCCATTATGTAAAAAATATATAAAACACTATACAATAAAAATAACTACATTAACAATAAATATAATAACAAAAATAATTATGAAAAATATTAAAAATATATATTATCTAAAGAAACATGCTTAACAATAATTGTAAACAACAAATTTAAACTGATTATAATATAAACCAAACTATTAAAAATATAAATTACACAAAACAATTATAATAAATTTAATTAAGATAAAAAGACCAATATGATCAAAACATATGTATAGTTCTTAATTATTTTATATCTATCATTTTCTCTATCAAAGTTTTGCAGAAACGTCAATAATTTCATGAAATTATAAAACAGTAAACTTTAAAATTTAGATTAAAAGTGACAAATTATGAAACTATAAAAATTTAAATAAAATTGGATTACATATCAGTCATCTATCGATTCAATTAATTAGTCTTAGATTTTAGTGATCTTTACAGGTTTTAAATATTGATATTTTTAAAAATTAAACCAAATTATCATATCACCGGATTAACTGGTTTGACTGTGGTCCAGATCAAATTTAAAAGCACTGATTTAAATTGAAAAATATTTTAATACATAAAATTCTTATAAATTAACAAAATATTTTTTAAGTTATCAGTAAAATTTTCATTATAAAATATCATGTGCTTGCAAAGCGCAGATCAAGATCTAATTACATTTGAATTACATTTTAGAAGTATTTTTGGATACATGACTCCAACTATATGAGTATATATGACATGGATTAATATATCTTCATTAAGTAAATAAGACTAGATATATGAGTATATAGAAACATTCCTTTGGACCATATGTAGGATTTTAAATTAAATACATTCTTCTATTATAAATTAGTTATAGAAATAATATTATACTACTATTTATGTTTTGGAACAACACAATAATTAATCTTGTGTCAAAATAATATTTTAATTGACTAATACATTTAAATAATTTATGCAAAATAAAAAATAAGTATAACTTATTTTTAAAAGTGTAGATACTACAAAATAATTTTAGTCAATATCAAATTAATTAAAATAATGGATTTTCTTTTATATTTCCATAAATAAAATGTATAAATTGAATTAATTTATAAAAAATTCTAACCAATTTAAAATAAAACTAAAATATATCTTAACACTATACAACATTCAATTAATTTATAAAAATAATCGATTTGAAGTAAAATCCAAATTTAAAATAGAACATCGCGATGATCATGATCTAGTTGGATATTAAACAACACTGAAAATACATTTATTTAAAGTTATGACAAATGGGTCATGTGTCCCACACATTTTTTTGTTAAATAATCATTTTAATTTTTTTTTTTTTTTGAAAATACTTTTAACTTAATCAAAATTTATGATACTATTTTCAATTAAAATCTTTTCTAGATTTGCCATAACAAAATAAAGTTATCAAAAATTATGATACTAATTTTTTTTGGGAAAATTGCCAAAATAGAATGAAAAACAGAATTTTTGTCCTTATTGTATAAAATATTCTTGTCTCATTTGTAACTTAATTACCTTTCTATTTTAAAATTTTTGTGAGATAAATAATATTAGGTATCAAAAATTATAAAAAAAATAGAAACAATAGATGAAATATCCATATACACAAACTAATATATTTTTGGCTTGAAAAATTGATTAAATTAAAAAAATTAGTTATGTTCTACGGAAAGTAAATTTCAACTCCGACGAAAAATAACATTGTAGAAATTGAATTTCACGTTAAACAAGGGATTCTACTTTTAAAAAGATGAATAAAGTATTTTTTATAAAGAATTCTAAATATTAGGAATGTGAAGTCTACCAATTGTAAATAGATATTTAATGCAACTTCTACTTTTATGAGCAATTCTAAAATTTTAGGAATACAAAATCTATACATAACTCAAAACGCTGCTAATAGTAGAATCTGCTTACATATTAGTTGTATGTTCTCTACACAGTGTAAAATCTACACTCTACAGATAAGAATAACTATAATTTTGAAAATATGGCAAGTTCAGTTACACAAATTTCTAAAAATATTTAGAAATTCTTTTACTTTCCTAAAACGTGTTTCATCAATTTTCTTGTCGATTTTTTTTTAAAAACTCAATTTTCATTTATTTATTTTGATTTATTTCCAGAAAATTGATTTTCATAAAAAAAGAAAAGAAATAATTTGATTTATTTTAAATTATATTTAATAGTATATATATATATGTATATATATTTAAAGTTATAATTTTAGATAGACTTTCATATTTTTTTGGTTATATATTAAATCAAATTGTAGAAAATTACAAACTGATATAAAGTTGTATAATTATCAGAAATAAAACTAAACATAACTCATTTAGTAAAGTGATTTAGAGATTTTTTTTCTTTTTTCTTTGTTTCCATTTAGATTTATTTTTTTGTAATTAAAATTTTGATTTAATTTATTTTTGTTTTTTTGGGGGGTCAAATTCGTTTTAGTTTTTAATTGATATATAAAGGTGAGTTTTTAAATTGTTAATTGATAAAGTAAGGGTATATTAGAGGTTCTAGAAAATGTAATAGTAAAATGGCTAATTTAGGTTGATTTTATAGTAAGGAGACAAATTAAAGAGTGTGTGTTTTTTGTTCTATTTTGGTAAATTTCTGTGTGTGTTTTTGTATTTACTTCTGAAAACAGGGTCCCATAACAAAACAAAGTGAATTAATTTAACTTATCGAGTGTCTGTAATACTTAGTTCCTAATGCAAGAGTTTTTCTGTAGAAAAAATCATTTTAAATGAGATTAGTTACAAAAGAACAGACATATGATTAAACAAAATTATAGGCTATTTCGTTAAATTATTCCTTATATGTTGAGTTGACAAAAAAAAAGAGATAATTTTCTTTAAAGACCTTAATGTGTTGCTTTGTCATGGGATTTTGCACCTAAAACCCAATGTAAGATACTAATTTCTTGATCAATCATCAAACAGAAAGGTGTGTAGACACTATCATGTTGTATATATATTTCTATCATCTAGGTGAGATTATAGTTCTGTCACCCATACTTGTATAGTCCAAGAAGCAACACCAGATGAATGCAGAATATTCTTTCCGAAAAAGTTCATTTTCCCGTCACATGTCCATAAGGTACAATCATATTTGTAAGATTTAATATTCGATGTTAACTAAATGCGAGACAGACACTAAGAAAATGTAGATAACATGTTTAACTAGAAAGAAAATAGTACTGTACACACAAGGAGATAATCTCTATTATGTAATCTTTTGATTCCAATGGCATAAGAAACTAATTAAAGAACACAACATGTAAGCTATAACTTCATGACCTAATGGTTCCGAAGACATTGAGCCTCTCTACTTGCCAACTCACTTTTTGATTTTTCTTTTGAAATTTTTCTAAGCAAAACCATTTATTAATCTCTTAGAAAGCTATATACGACACTATTTTCTCCTTCCGCCTTTTTGGTTGCGATTGCTTGCAGAATCAATACCACAGCTGACACAAAACTGAGGTTCTTTGGTAAAGGATAAAGACAGAATAAAAAACATAATTTTTAAAAATGCATTTCAAAATAAAATAGGATAATCTCTACTACTTGTGATTAACGTCGACCTTCAAGAAGAATTGAGTATAACAGATTGTATTTTTATATTTCATTTCTTAAAGATATATATAACGTACGACAAAATCTACTACACAATACACACATGTATAAGATTCGATACAAATACAATTAAAGTTGCTTGCAACACAATATTAGACCTAGTATAGGTTGTCTCTCCGCAAACTACGGTTTTTAGGGCTGGCACACATACTTGATACTCGGCTCATACTAGTTACTTATCCTATACTTTCCCGGTAAACTCAAGTACTTGCAGTGATCAAGTAACAAGTATCTCAAATCAAACACTTGCAAGTACAAACCAAATACCAAGTCTTTTAAAAAATTATCTACTCTACTCATTTGTACTTGTTACTTGTTCCTAAATATTTTTAGTTTAAGCAACATTGGCGTAAGTGTTTATAGTTTCAAAATATTAATCCACTTAAATTTTAAAATTAAATGAGACATTATTCTTTTTACTTGGTTTATTTATCTTGTTTCGTCTTACAAAACAAGTACTCAACATTGTTAAATCGGATAATAAGCCGATAAATCTTATTATTTGCAAATATAAATCAAGTATCAATATTTTTATACCTTTTAGTATTTATCTCGTTTTCACCTATTATTTGCTACTCGTTTCTAGATTTTTTTTGTTATAAGTATATTAAAAATATCTTGTCTTTTGTTTATATTGTAACTGAAATCAGATAAAATATTATACTTTATGCAGAACAGGTTAGCAACGGGGGATCGTATGATCACATGGAACGTAGAAGTGGATCCGTCATGTGTTTTCTGTCAGCAAGAGATTGAAAGTAGACATCATCTATTCTTTGCGTGTGCTCACACATCAACAGTATGGACCAGATTGACGAAGGGACTTCAAGGAACTCACTTCACCATAGCCTGGGATAACATCATTCACCTTCTTGTGAGTAACACTTTAGAATGCAGGGTCAGATTCTTGCTGCGGTATGTTTTCCAAACTACATTACACTCGATATGGAGAGAAAGGAACGAGAGACGTCATGGCTCTACTCCTACCACCAGTGAATCTTTGATCAGGTTCATTGATAGGCAAGTCAAGAATAAGTGCATATCCATCTCAGCGACGGGTAATCAAAGGAATGGAGCTCTTCTGCAGCAATGGTTTGCATCACAAGATCAAATTTAGTTTTTAAACAAAAACAGAGAAGTTTTGTTGGACTTTAAAGGTTTACAGCCTACCAAAAAACATGTTACACATGATGTACAAAAGCATTTTCTTTGAATAAATTTAACATTTCATTCAAAAAAAAAAAAGAATTAAAGCTCTTTCATATAAAAAACAAAATTCATATATTTATTTTTGTATAAGATTGTATTTTTATTTTAGTTACTTTCAATTTACAACTAATAAATATTATAGAAACAAGTACTTGACTTTTGCAAGAAAAAATCGGGTCAAGTAACTTGCAAACACTAATTTTTCTTTTGAGTACTTGATATAGCAAGTATTTGTTTTAAACAAGTCAAATCCAAGTCCTAAATATGATTAATTGAACGAGCCAAGCTAAGTACTAAACCTTTGAAAATAGCAACTATTTAGCTTGTGCCCATCAAGCATAGAGTAATATAGATAAAATGGAACCATTAGAAGAAAACATACACTTTACCAAGGTTTTTTTTTGTGGGTAATTCTTCATAAATTGTATATTAAAACGAATTAAACATGATTACATTTCAGTTGTAAATCGTTTGCCTAGTATATATTTTGTTGTAAATTCTTCGTTAATGGTACAACAAAATTATTTCATCATAAACACAAACAAATTCATTGCAAACTCGTAGTCGGGTTACGAGATAATGTTTTGTTATAAATTTTTCGCAAAAATTTGTTGTAAAGTAGTCGTGATATTTCAAAGTTAAATCGTTGTTCCATGTTCATATATTTTACAACGAATTAACGTGACAACTGATGTTAAATCCTCGTAACGTCTTATGACGTATTAAAAAGTTCACCCTTGTTAATTCGTCGTAAAATTTACGAGGAATTAACAAGTGAAGTCTCATAAAGTACTTGTAAATTTAACTAGGAGTTTAATTCAATTGTTCTAATTTATATTTCTTAAAATAATAAATTTTAAAATATTTAAATTACTAGATGATGTCCCGCACCTTGTGCGGACTAATATATACTCAACCAAATTTAGTTTTAATATAAATTTTTATTTTTATTTTTATTTTAATTATTTAATTAATCTGAATATATTAAATTAATCTGAATATATAATTTGACTTTTTATTATAACGAAACTTAGGTAGTAGCTTATTAATTGCAAAATTTTCTATTTCTTCTGTAATCAAACCTTACATGTAAAAAAATAATTATCATAATAACCTAACAAAGTTTTATTAATATTTAAAATAACATAAAAATATAAATCTACAAAATAAAACCATAATTATTAATTATCAGTAAAGCGTATGAAAACAAACCTTTCTACATCAAATAATAATATATTGATTGAATATTTTTTGTTCCATGATTCCTATGAACATCCGTTTAGCTAGATTTTATATAAATTTCTTATTCATCAAAGTCTATTATAACACTTATTAACAAATTCTACAATAATTAAAAATATATTTTTATTTAAAAAACTTATTAAATAAAATTAATAAATTATGTATCTCTAATAAAAGTTAAATATTTGAATTATAACAGCAAGAGATTACATTTTTTAGACTTACAGTTTTTGATTGGTAAGTTAATGTTAATAATTATCTTGAATATAATAAAAATATTTATTAAATAATCACTAAAATTGTTTAAAATTAACATTTTTTAAATAAAACTAATGACTAAACTTAAAATCATGGAAAATATGACGAATATGCTTCTAAACACTAATAAAAATATGACAAATAATCAAAATAATATTATACAATTTAATATTACTAAAGTAAATATAATATAAACATATCTATAAAAAATTTTCTAAAATTAATAATTATCATGAATATATAAAAATATTTATTAAATAATCACAAAATTATTTTAAATCTAATAATTCAAAACTTATTAATTTAAACTAATGACTAAACTTACAATCGTGAAAAATATGTCACATAAGCTTCTAAAAACTAATAATTTTTTTGATAAATAATTAAAATAATATTATATGATTTAATATTACAAAAATAAACATAAGATTAACATATCTATAAAAATTATTGCCAAAATTAATAATTATCCTGAATATAATAAAAAATATTTATTAAATTATCACTAAAATTGTTTAAAAAGTAAAAATTAAAAAAGTTATTAATTAAAACTAATGACTAAAATAAAATCGTGGACTAATAATTCAAAAGATATTAATTAAAACTAATGATTAAACTTACAATCTTGTAAAATATGACATATAAGCTTCTAAAAATTAATAAAATCATGACAAATAAGAAAAATAATATTATACGGCTTAATATTACTAAAGTAAAAATAAGATGAGCATATCTATAAAATTATTAACAAAATTAATAGTTATCCTGAATATAATGAAAAATATTTATTCAATAATTACTAAAATAAAATAAAATATAACAATTCAAAATTTTATGAATTAAAACTAATGACTAAACTTAAGAAAAATCATGAAAAATAAGAAAAATAAAATCATGAAAAATATGATACATAAGTTTTTAAAAACTAATAAGCATATGACAAATAAACTAAATAATATTATGCAATTTAATATTACTAAAGTAAACATAAAATGAATTTATCTATATAATTATTACTAAAATTAATAATATTTAAAGAAAAAGACCAGCTATTGAGTATATGTAGAGCGCTGCTTTTCATAGAAGTTCTCTGAAGCTGATGTATTTACGAAAGGTATACAGTTTAGTGGTTCAGCTGAGCATAGGGTGGTTGTATTATGCAAAATAATATTATATGATTTAATATTTTTAAAGTAAATATGAACATATCTATAAAATTATTGCTAAAATTAATAATTATCCTGAATATAATAAAAAATCTTTATTAAATAATCACTAAAATTGAAACTAGTGATTAAACTTAAAATCATGGACTAATAATTCAAAAATTTAAAATCATGGAAAATATGACACATGAGATTCTAAAATTAATAAAAACATGATAAATACGCAAAATAACCTAAAAATATGGAGAACATGACAACTAAGCCAAATCACTTCTTAAATAATAGTATAGATTAAATAATATTTTTATAAAATATTAGTATCTATAAAATTTCTATAATATTAATATTTAAAATTATAATACAAAAAGAAAATAAGTACAAAAATCTTAATATAAAGCAACTAGCGACTGAGGTCATCAAAGAGCTCTGAGTTACTCACATCGGCTCTTCCCTCTAAATCCGCCTCTTCCTCTGCGGAAGGGGGTGGTGGATCTGGAATCCCAGGATCACTCCGCCTAATCTGTAACATCCGCTGTATTTCCGGATTTTCCACCATGAAAAAGTTGAGAAGACATGCAACAAATTGCAAATGAGCTTTTGTCGTATCCAAATCAAACCGCAGATGAGAGGACTACTTATGCTGTCTCTAAGAATAAGACGATATCACGCTTGTGACATTGTTAATAGATCGTATTCCTAGTATCCAACCCTCTTTTTAGGAACCACTTTGAAAAGAAAAATAGATATATTTCACTAAATTATATAAAATTATTTAAATAATAAGCAAAGTAATAGATATAAAATAATGAAAGTGTATACCTCCTCGAAATTTTTGTTTACCTCTTGTGTGGATAACTTGACATGCAACCCATTCAGAGACTGTTACGTCAGCTGATTCTGACCCTCTTCAATCCGATCAATGACATCTCTGCTGAGCTTCCATGACTGGGATCCACAAAACACCACATTGTTTCCTGTGTGTAGCCTCAAAAATGTCGGAAATGCTGGTACTTCTCCTTTCTTTGTGGCATAAAAAGATAATTAAAAGTTAGAACAAAATTAAAATGAAAAACCGAGAAAATTATCAGAATCATTTACAATATGTAGATGGATACCAGTTTGGGGTGTTTGGCCGGTCGTGTGAAACATCAGCAAATAGCCGCCCTCATCCATGTTCATACGAGAAATGGAGCACTAGGTGGCGACTTGGACTGAGTGGGGGTTGGTCCAATAGCAGAAATGGAGAGATATTAGGTAAGAATTTAACTACTGATATACAAAAAAATGGTTTACAAGTCTTTTACATTGTTATAACAACCATTTTACAAGGTAATTGGTTAGATACAACCCACTAAGAACACATTTTCACATACTATTTCAATACCTCTCGTACATTCGTCGTTAAAGAAATGGTAACTCTTTCCTCATAAAACAATTGGTACTTTACGAGGAATTTTTTTCCACGTACATTTATGTCGAATTTACGATGATTTTCTTTTTCTTCGTAATATCATCGTCAATGCGTCGTTAATTTACGATGACCCATACTCCTCGTAAATGTTTCTCGATATATATATGTTTTCTTATAGTGAACAGCCTTCACAAAATATCAGATTTACCAGGGATAAAGATAGAGGATTAAATGACATAACTTACAGAGTTTTCGATTCTTCAAAACCAAGATAATCTTAGTGTTTATGGTAGTAGGGTCATCGTTGTGACAACCACATGTACCCTCTGGTTGAATTGATGTTTATAATATGGATCGAAAGATATCAAGAATGTCGTTAAAGATGATATAACACATCAAGCATCGAGCATACCTTTTTCAGTAAGAGAATCGATTACACTGACATGTTCGGATTTGATTTAAGGAGTCTCCAGCTTTAATCTCCTTTTCATTGGCATTTTTTTTATCCTCCCTCAAAACATTCTTTGAATGAACCTCTGAAAAGATATGCCTCTTATTCGTTACTGGAAATATATCAAAAATAATTCTTGTGATATGGAACTTATCCACAACTCAAAGAAAAATTTAAGGCTCCTCATATTACCTAAACTTGTTAAAAAAATATAACGCTTTCAAGCCTAGTCATTGTGATAGATATGCTTACTGCTCCGTATACTTTATATATATTTCTTGAACCACTTTATATTTCTTGAGGATACAATCAACATATAATGTATATGCTACGACACAAATTTACGTATCATCTACACAATCCATACATTAGTTATGATGCAATAAAAATGCTTGCAGAAAGCAAGTAAATTACAAAGGTGAATTGGAATCTTTGATGAAAAGGGTATTTGCTTATCACTCCATGTTTCACTTTCATCTCCATAGTTGCTAGCTACATCCTGAAAAGGGAAATAGGAAAGAGAGAAAGTGAGTGAATGATAGATAAATCACGTGTTCGAATTAGAACAAAATCAATAAGATTCTGAACCAAAGATTGATTTGGTTTAGACATATATTGATGTATAGAGGATAAACCTGGTGTGTTGAGTTTGCTTTCTTCAAAATCGTCCTGATCTTAGTGTTTATTATAGCGTCAGTTGTTGCAGCAGCAGATAACATCGTTGTTGTAGCCACATGTCTACAATTAAATTGCTGGTTACAATATATAAGAATTCAAGAATGTAGACAAAGATTATTAAAATGTATCAAGAAGTNTACAATATATAAGAATTCAAGAATGTAGACAAAGATTATTAAAATGTATCAAGAAGTTTTTAACAAAAAGAATCCGCTGCATAGTCTGCACTCAGTTATGTTCTGATTGGTTGCAAAAGGTATCCAGCTTCACTTTCTTTTTCGTTGGCATTTTGTTTGTGCTCCCTGACATTATTCTTCACATGGACCTATGAGAACATATGCTTGTTAATATTTCGTAATATGAAAACAATTGCTGGAGTATGGAACTGGCCCACACAATAGTATACTAAAGTGGGACGAAAGTAGAATACTTCTATGTACCCTAGTTTCTGGCGTAGGAGCTGATGTCACAGTCTTAGGCTCCTCTTTGTTGATTATAGACAATGAAATATGCTTCTTAGAGCATCTACAACCATGAGACTCATTGGAGTCCTTAGCGATAGGGGTATTTCAGATTAATTCTAGATATTTTGGATTTAAAAAAAAAAAAAAAAACGACCATTCACGGGCCGCCACGTGATCAATGGGACCCGTGAACAGTGTAAGATCAATCCTTACCAAAGAATTTTAAAAACTCTTTTTGACACAAACTCTAAGAAAATAGGCCCCACACTCTCTAAGGACTCCCTCAAGAACTCTCATTGTGGATGCCCTTAAAAGCAAACCTGAGTCTTGTAGTTGTAGGGACTGCGTTCATTTGTAGTCCCATGCTTTTGAGTCTGTCGTAGAAACCATCCATTGAACAGGTGGACATGGCCAGTGGCGGAGCTACAGCTTGGTGAGGGTGGTCATATGACCCATATGACTTTGTATCAAAATAAAAGTTTCCTTGTATCTTACAGAACAAATATTTCAAATTTAACTTATTGACCCATATAACATATGTTTACTGTGCATTTGAATCCATGTAAAAACTCAAGCTGGCTCCGCCACTGGACATGGCGGTGGTAAAGGCTCAACTTGATTCTGGAGGTATGAGAGGTTTATGTGAGAATATAAGCTCCAGTATTTGGAATTTAATTGAAACACGTGAAATTTGGGTTTATCGATAAGTGGATTGACTTTAATTTTTATATTACTCATATTCCAGTTAAATTCTCGATGTACAAACTTATATTCTCACACCTTCCTTTGAGATAATGGTTCTTATAATTATTAAGCTCGACAATATCTCAGTTTAGGATTCAGTTCAGTTAGACCGCCAGACCATTCAGATAAGGTTTATTCAGTTTTATATCAAGACACCATAAATATATTTATAGTTTATAATATTTTGTGAATTGTAATTTATATGAATAGAAACCAGATTTACTAAAACATAAAGATATTTTCAGCACTCTAACTTTTAAAAATGGTTTTCTTTTTTAAAATTTAAAAGCAAAATAAAAATTATGTTAATTTATAAAATAAAAAGTTAGTAGTATCATAATTTTTTTACAACTAAATTTTAGCATAAATATAATAAAATTATATATTATTTAATTTGATGAACATTAGAAAAATAACTTTTAACTTAAAAATAACTAAAATCAATGTTTTAAATATAAAGATCATATTAATAAAATATATTATGTATTATATTATTAATTATATAAAATTTACATATAACTATACTACTATACTCTCGGTTTTTTTAATTTAATCGGTTTATTTACCAAACATATCCATATATTGCATTTTTTTTATAAATAACATTCATTCAATTTATTTAAGATTAGCAAATCTAAATTATGTTTTTTTATGTCGGTTTGATTTTAATTGGTTTGATTTTAACTGATTTGATTTTAATTGGTTTGGTTTTAACTGGTTTGGTTTTACCAGTTTGAACACCATTCTATGGTTTTTAAAATTAAAAATACTATTACGATAAAATGACAATCACAATAATTAATTTTAAAGTAAAACATTTTTTTATCTGAACTTTCATCCAATGAAAGAGTCATACGATTTGATCCAAACAAAAAAACAAAAAAAAAAGTCATACCATATGGAAACAAAACCGGAAATTCCTAAAATCTCCAGAGTCACAAATCCAAATAAAGGGAGACATAGCTCCAAACCATGGAGAAACCTAATAAAACCCAATAAATGGGATTCAGCGATACAAAACTATACGCACAAACAATCCAACAAGGACTAAATTTTTGAGCTTTAATTTTTGTTGGAGACGAGCAGAGAATGCGGCACATCAAATCTCAAAATTCGCAACCGCAAGGACTTTCAATCTAAGACGAAGAAACACCCGAGAGGAGGGAGATTCCACTAAAGAACAAGCTTAAATACAACGATAAACCTGAACATAGAACCACATATCGAGAATCTAAACTTTGCACTCCTAATCTTCAACCCGAAGGGTCTAAACTATGTCTTTGCATCCTCACACAAGATTAACTTTTTTTTTTGGTCAAACGCTCGTCTTCTAAAATCAAGTGGTAGTCAGGCTTCAGACGTTCCAAAAAGATGCCATGTCCAGCTGGATCTGATCAATATAAAAGAAAAGAACACAGCTATTTCTCGCCTCCTTGGCAAGAGAATCTGCATGCAAGTTCTTAGTCCTGGGTATGCGGACATTGCTGAACTCCGAGAAACAAGCTTGTAGAAGCCATAATGAGACTAGCTCGGAGGTAAAAGCCGACCAGTCAGTAGGGTTAACAATCATGTCTATCGGATCAGAACAATCCATCTTCATATGAATTGTGGTGCAGTGTGACTCCCGTAAACAAGACATTGTCCATATGAGTCCTTCAATCTCTGCATAGAGGGGTAATAGGCTTTTCTGGTATCCTTGTAATCCAAATCTTTCGATTCTCATTTGATCTTTGTAGAATCACCTGATGCCATTGGCGGTGCCATTATCGATCCATGACACATCGATTAACTTTATAAAGACATAAAATAAACAAGACTACAAGAAAAAGGAAAATCAACACTAAAAGCTAGAGGAAGGGGCATAATTTAAACGAGTCAACGACTACAAAAGACGAAAATCAAATATTTCCCAAAGGTAAAGGACAGATAAGATTTCCCAAAGATAAAGGACAGATAAGAAACAACAGACAAGAGAAGAGCTTTGGTTTATAAAGAAATATGAAATAAAAATTTAGACAGAGATAGCCGATGAAGATCCAGTTAATTTCTTATCAAATTTTGAATTGTGCTACTATAATAATATTCATGAACACTGTTTAAAAATGTTGTATAATATTCATGAACACTATTTGAAAATTGTGGTTATCAAAACTTGAACATGATCTTTATTACACACTTGTTCTGATTTTAGACTCTTATTATTTTCATTTTGTTTCTAATTACATTGTTATTGTTACTGAACATGAAACAAAACACTCATACTATTCACAAATAACTCTCTTAACACTTATAATCATGGGCAATGTCACTCCTAACTCTTCTTCATATTTGGTCCAAAGCCTCCCCACCAACGCGTCTCTCGCAGAGATCACTGTCTTCAACAAGCAACCTGTTTCCTTGGAGACAAGATCAAACCTCTCCGAGAGTTCCATCACAGATTTCTTCAATAACTCCACCAATACATTAGTAACTGACCCTTCTTGGACCGCTATGTGAAGCTTCTTCACACCTGATTCAACTGCCACTAAATCTTTAATAACCGTGAACCTGTCTGATAAGAATGCGTTTTTGATCTCCGGGTTAACCACGTTCTGCAGTTCCATGAAAGCTTGCGCCCATGGAACCTCCTCCATCTCCTTAGGAATGGTTAGATACAAGAGATTATTGGAAGAACCAGAAAACACTGCAGCAAACACGCTGGATATGTACAAAGTCTTGACCTTCACACCATATAGAGCTCTTAGGAGAACTTTTCCTTTTCCAGATAGTTTCTTCTTGGAGAGACTATGATGATGATGATGTTCCAACGATTCAACAAGACTACTCATAATCTTGCCGCAGTTTTCGGTTATCGGGTTCTTGGAAGCTATGTGCTGCCTCCAACTCTCAAGATGCAACAGAGAACTTTCTTTAGAACAACTGCTAGTCTCCAGCTTACTAAAAGCAAACTTGAGTAATAGGTTTCCGTGGTTGAGACGGTTGAGCTCTGAGGTGAAGGAGTTGCAGAGTTCAAGCAGCTTCAAGCTAATGCCAGAGTAGATATGAATAAAGTTTTCTTCCAAGTCCGAGACAGGAAGCTCTAGATCGGTCACGAGTGTCCTGATACTCTTGTGTGTCTCACAAAGAGATGCCATTGCTTGGTTCATCCAAGAAACAGTGAGAATAGCATTCCCAGCATCCTTTGGAATAAGGTTTTTAATTGATACCGTCAAGTTTGTCTCGAAACTGTTCAACAGTGAGAAAAGATTTGGGGAGATGTGTGCATTGTTTTTCTTGGGAAAAAGATTCTTCAATGGGTTTCCACAGCGGAAGAACACTCTTGGTGGATGATCTTGTGTACGGCTCATATTAACTGTTACACATAAAGAAGAATAAAGTTACAAATCTGAAAAAAAAAAAAAATCCAAACATTATTGTTCTGAATATAAGAGCATGATTAACCCGGGTTCTAATTTTTTTTATTTTTTTTTATTTTTTTTTTTAATTTGATTTTTAATTTTTTTTTTTTTAAAAAAAACGAACCAATTGTAGATCGCCACGTGTCAGTGGGACCCGCAAACAGTGTAAGAAACTCTTAAGAACCGATTCTTATTTAAGAGTTTTAAGAACCGGTTCTTACACTATTCATGGGACCCATCCCCTTAATAATCCCTCTAAGAACCCCCTTTAATCATGCTCTAAACTATATACTCACCTAGAGAAAGAGATTCTTGGGAAGTGTTAGCGCTTACTTCAATGTTGGCCTCAAAGAACTTCAGAAGAAATGAGAGGGAAGGAAGGAAGAAAGAATAAATTATAGTTTTTAGCAAACCCATTTGGAGAGAAAGTATATAAATAGGAGGAGAGAGATGGGGTGTGTGTTCTTCCAGGAAACGCAAGTGTTGAAACACGCGTTGTAATAAGAGAGGAATCAAACAATTCTTGCCGTGTTCTGCAGATCAACGCAACACGGGAAGCAAAGTTACTCTCACGTTGGTTTTGCCATTTGCTAGTTGTAATTTGTAAAGCAGTGTGGTTAGTTTCAGCTACGCGGCAGTGACGAAGAATATAGCGTGATGTACACGCGTACGGCTGTAGTGTGACTCGTTTAATACAGAACCATTTTGCTGACTCAGGTCTCGCCACTTGTTAGTTGACTAGTAAGTGTAAGAATAACCGGCGGATTTTCTCAATCCAACGGCTGGAAAGTTCTGGTTCCTTCACGAAAACAATGGTTAATTTCGGGGTATTTTATATTTAAATAATTCATTTAACTGGAATTTTAATGTTTTAATTTTTTATTTCATATAATATTTTTTAACTTTTTGTCAACTGATATCTAATTATTTGTCGATGGAAACAACAAATAAACTCTCTTGAAACATTTGAGTAATACTATTTCCATGGCACATGCATGTTATCTAAACAAACTCATGTCCTTCTCAGACGAAACTGATCATAAAAATCATATAACCGCGTTCAACATTTTTATAAGAGGAGCAAATTTTACTGATGAAAATAAATATGAAATATATTGTCAATTGTTTGTTGAGAGCCTTGGTGGACCAACTTCGACGTGGTTCTCAAGATTCAAGGAAGAGTTCATCGATAGTTCTCAATATGATATATAATCTGTTTATTTCTAAATAACATAGACATTTATCTTTATGATATATACATCAAATTGATTTTTATCAAAATAATGTTTCATATTTAATTATATATTTTAAATTTGAAATATTATTATTTTCGAAAATTAAAAACATTTGACTGGTTTTAGTTTAAATATAATTTAATTTTCAAATACAAACTTGGTTTTTAATACTCCNTTTTATAAGAGGAGCAAATTTTACTGATGAAAATAAATATGAAATATATTGTCAATTGTTTGTTGAGAGCCTTGGTGGACCAACTTCGACGTGGTTCTCAAGATTCAAGGAAGAGTTCATCGATAGTTCTCAATATGATATATAATCTGTTTATTTCTAAATAACATAGACATTTATCTTTATGATATATACATCAAATTGATTTTTATCAAAATAATGTTTCATATTTAATTATATATTTTAAATTTGAAATATTATTATTTTCGAAAATTAAAAACATTTGACTGGTTTTAGTTTAAATATAATTTAATTTTCAAATACAAACTTGGTTTTTAATACTCCTTCCGTTTCATATTATTTGTCGTTCTGGAGTAGAATTTTCGTTTCAAAAGAAGTGTCGTTTTCGGTTTTCAATGCAAAATTTATTGGTAATATTCTCTATTCTATTTTTCTATTGGTTAATATATGGTTAGGTGTATTGGTAATAGTATTTTTATTTTGGAAATATGTAAAATTAAATGTTTTCTTAATTTGTGTGCAAAAACCTAGAACGACAACTAATATAAAACGGAGGAAGTATTATTCAATAAATAGGAGAGAGCGATTGCTGATGCCGAGAAGAGAATCAATGCTCCCCAGAGAATGGGAGGGGAACAATAATCAGCCATTTCATGCTCTAATTGTCTTCCATTCATACATGTAAGAACACTTTTAACTGTGTATGTATTTAATTGATGATTTCATCAAAGAGCTTGATGGATTTTTGTGTTGTCAGGGGAAATGAACGAACTGGATTGGTTTGACATGGAACTCCCTAGACCGAAGTTTTGATACTGAACTTTTCTTCAGACAAGTACGTCTTGCCGCCGTTTACTTGTAAGATGGGTAGCCGCCTCAAGGCGCTTGTGATTATCAACAATTCCATGTCTTTAGCGTGTCTACATGGCTTCCCCCTCTCGGCCAATTTTGCCAATCTGAGGAGTCTGGCTCAAGAGGGTTCACGTTCCTGAACTCTCTAGCAGTACCATTTCACTGAGAAACCTACACAAGATGCATCTGATCCTTTGTAAGATGAACAGCTTTGATCGAATGGATCTGGATATTTCCACCATCTTCCCAAGCTTGTCTGATCTCACAATCGATCAATGTGATGATTTTGTGAAACCCTCAGACCATTTGTGGGATCACCTCTCTCAACTCTCTCAGCATAACCAACTGTCAGCACATTCTTGAACTTGCCAAGAATCTGAGTAAACTACAGTCCCTTGAAATTCTAAGACTATATGCTTTCCCCATGCTGAAAGCCCTACCAGTCGAAATCTGTGAGCTGCCGTGCCTAGAGTACCTTGACATTTCAGAGTGCAGCAGCATAGATTCTCTTCCTGAAGAGATTGGGAACCTAAAGACACTTGAGAAAATTGACACGAGAGAGTGCCCCTTATGGGGTTTACCGGGTTCTGTAGATGCACTCGAATCTCTCCGCCATGTGATTTGCAATACGGAGGCTTTGAAGATGTGGGAAGAAGTCAAAAAGGCGGTTCCAGGACTTTGCATCGAAGTGGCTCAGAGCCGGTACAGCATGGAATGGCTCAACGAGTAAGCTCTTTTGATACCTCAAACTCCTAATAACCTCTTGTATAAATCATTGCTCATCAGAGCAAGTTATGTGTACTTTGAAATATCTCTCTCTCTAGAACAAGAGCAAGTTATGTGGTCAACTATGTATGAATATTCCATCAATGACATGCCTTTTTATGAAAGATCCCAACTTCATTATTCCACAATAAATAAAGAGGAAACTCAAGATGTGCATAACTTGTTTCAACTCGCTCTTGGATCCATCCCTTGCTGCCAAACATAAACAAGCTCGTCCCAACCAGTACTCGCCATCAACCCTTCAACAAGAACACTCATATCAATCCCAACAGCAAACTCAGTATGATGATCATACCGACCCACCAATGCATCCTCCACCATATAGTCCCAAAGGCACACACTCATATCATAAGAGCAAGAAGCAATCAAGCTCCTCCTATGCGGCGAGAACTTCACCTTCCTCACCGCATATCCATGCCCATTGAGCACAGCCAAAGGAGCTCTGTAACTCCTCACATCCCACACCTTAATCGTCTTGTCCACCGAAGAAGTCGCTAAAACACAATCATCATACTTGTTCCAATCACACGACAGTATCTCCAAGTCATGACCAGGGATGATCATGGTGGAGCCAGGCTCTCTAACATCCCATATCCTAAGGGTACAGTCGCCGGAAGCAGAGGCGAAGACGTCTCCATGCTTAGGGTTCCAAACCGCTTGGTAAACGCAATACGCGTGCTCCTTGAAAGTCCTGATGCTCGCCGGACGATCCATAGCCCATAGCTTCACGGTATCGTCCCACGACGCCGTGAGGAAGGAGTCACGGCGCGTGGGGTTGTAATCCACGGAGTGAACCTCGCGCGCGTGTTCTTGGAATGATCGGATCGGGTTAGAGGGAGGCGGGAGGGATGTGTCGTAGATCTTCACGGAGCCGTCGCCGATGGCGGCGATGAGTACGGAGTCGTGAGATTCTGACCAGCAGACGTCGTAGACTGCGTCGGCTGTGTCGAAGGCGATGGACTCTGTGACGCCGGGACCTCCGGGAGAGAGCTCTAGGACGTGAATCCGGCCGTTTCCGAGGATTCCGAAGTTCTGAGCAGTGGCGACGGCGAGGCGGGACTCGTAGAAAGGGCTGAATTTTACAGAGTAGCCGTTGAACGGCGCCTTGAACACCGGCATGGCTTCTCCGGCGAGTGTTTGGATTCAATCTGATCGGATAAAATAAATTTCAATTTTATCCAAAATAAATAATTATTATTATATTTTCATTAACTAATTCTCCGCTATTCGGGCCGTTAAGGCCTAAAATAGGCCCATTGAAATACATCCAAACGGTGTCGTTTAGGTTATCGATTTAGGGTTTTTTTGGTTGGGGGTTTGGTTATCAAGGAGAAGCTTCATCGTCTCTTTCTATCATTTTGTGAGACAGAGCGGGAGAGAAAAGAGTGTTTATTTCAATGGAAGGGATTACAGAAGGAGTAAACAGCATGAGCTTGGGAGTTGATAACCAAAAGAAGAATCGGATTCAAGTTTCCAACACTAAGAAACCATTGTTCTTCTACGTCAATCTCGCCAAGGTACTAAACGCCTTTTAAGTTACTATCATGTAATTATTGGTGGTGCTCTGTGTAGTAAGTATGTGACTCTATCTCTTTCTATTTAACATGTTTTATGTTGTTGACATTACAGAGGTATATGCAGCAGTACACAGACGTGGAGTTGTCTGCACTCGGAATGGGTAATGTTTTTTTGCTTCTCTCTTTAATGATCTTTGGGTTTATATATCAAAATATAATGTGTGGGTTTTAAGCAATGTAACTGATTTTATTAAACTCAAAGTTTGTTTCCATAATAGCAATTTTTCCATTAATTGTCATGAGATTTGGAATCTGAACATTCTTTATTTGACTGTGCAGCCATTGCTACTGTTGTCACTGTTGCTGAGATATTGAAGAACAATGGCTTTGCTGTTGAAAAGAGTAAGAAGAAGAATCTTTTATTAACAAATTGTGTTACAAGAGATTTTCAAAGATTACTGGGACTAAGTTTTGCTTATTGTTTCTTCTTTGTAGAGATCATGACTACGACTGTGGATATCAAGGACGATTCAAGAGGACGTCCTGTGCAAAAAGCCAAGGTTAGATATCAAACTTGAGTTCCATGATTATTCTTCTGTGAAACTGCTATGATGTTGATGTTTGGTCTAAATCTTGTGGCTTATACGACTTGTAGATTGAGATAACGCTCGCCAAGTCTGAGAAGTTTGATGAGTTAATGGCTGCGGCCAATGAGGAGAAGGAGGCTGCAGAAGCTCAAGAGCACAACTGATATCTTCTTTTCTGGTCTGTGTTTCTGTCAGACGATCTGATTTCTTTCTTCTGTAGCTTGCTGCGCTGCTTAATCTTAGAACACTTTGATTTGTTTTACTTCGCGTAGTAGTTGAGGTGTAGAAGAGATTTTGTTGCATAACGTTTTTCGAAATATAAAAATCCTTTTCGAAACCATAATATACCGAACAAAGTTGTTATAGTGTGTTACTTCTCAAGTTTTCAAATCTGAAGTAAAATAATTAGTTTGAAAGATTTGGAATGTGGCAAATGGTAGCGATGCAACTATAAACAATTTGGTATGTATGGCTTATGCAAGAGCCGGGCAGATTATCAGCTAACATATTTGGATGAATGCAAGACTTGGCAGTTCTGTCTACATTATTTGGATCCACATGCGGTTCTGTCTTTAACTAAACTTCATAATATTAATGTGCAATAAGGCTATTATCTCACTAACTAGTCACTTTGGTTCACCCAATCTTAGCGCCAAAGCGGCAAAGCCATCAGTCCAATGAATTCTGAATTAATAAAAGTTGTAAAAGAAACAATTCTAAGTTTTCAACTTGGTAATTGCAGTGGGATGTCATTCCATTGCATGAGAATAATAGCTTTTACTGCGTTACTTATCTGAACAAAAAAAGTTAGTGCATATTGATTTTTAAGTATCTGGATTGTATGAATATGAAAAGAAAAAAATGAGTTCCTATAAAACTTAAATTAAAATGAGAAATTGCATCTGATGCACACAGCTTACTGGCTAATTAGGATAGTACACATATGGGAAAAGTGGTCTCTGTTCCACGGTATGAAAAATCATCTTTGCCCCTACAGGAGTAATCGTAACTCTAGCATCTATAAGATTGTGTCAGGAGTAGGAGAAGATTTGGTTAGATTTCAAAATCTATGAGCAAATCTACTGAATCTCACTTTTTTAAAACTCCAAAAAATCGTGCTAACAATCCCTTCCTTACATATTCATTACTCTTTCTTTTCTCTTCTTCTGTAACTCTTCCCCATTTTTTCATCCTCGTTTTCTCCGTCATTCGAATCCTCTATTTTTGAAAAGAGGATTCCGGAGTGAAAATGGATCATCGAAGAGAGGATACTTCAACACTTACATTACCGGAGAGGATGTTTGCAATTGGCGACGAACCTATAGGGGTTAGAGTCACACCTTATCACAAACCGTTTGCAATTAGTAAGATCCTCCGCGCTCTTGAAGAAGATGAGATCGATCTATTGCGACGTTCGCAGTTCGGTAGGCTTCTAGAGATAGCTGAGAAACTCACATTCTCGGGCCGTTTTGGAAGGTACCTGATGTCGAGGCAGTTGAGGGTTAGGAAGAAACATGAAGCATGGTTCTTGTTTGCTGGGAAACCGGTAAGATTTTCTCTTCGTGAGTTTAGCTTAGTCACATGACTAAATTGTGGCCCCTATCCAAGTGGTAAAAAGAAAAGGGCAAAGAAGCAAATTAGTGAGAAACCATATTGGGGAGAGTTATTTGGAACTTTGAAAGATGTTCCTGTCACCTTTGTAGTTAAGATGCTGAAAAAGAAAGAGGTTGTGGAAAAAGAAACACGGGTAAAATATGCGCTTCTTGCCATTCTCGCGTCTGTCATTCTACCCACAACCCACACTCCTCGTATTTCTCATGAACATGCAGAGAAGATTAAAGAGTTGGATGTGTTCATGGGTTTTCCATGGGGGCGGCTGTCTTTTGATCTGCTTATGACTAGTATAAAAGAGAGGAACGAGGTGTCCCTATCGCAGAATACGATTGCATTAAAAGGGTTTGTGCTAGCTTTACAGTTGGTAATGGTAGAAGTTGTACCTGCACTTACTGAAGTTGTTCGTGAAGGTGGTTCATCAGACTCAGAAGGTGATTTTGCAGAAGATGAAGACGTTGGAGATGAACTCTGCCAAGGAAAGAGAAGTATTAGTCCAGGGCATGCACGGGAGACTGACTGTGCCGGAAAGGTATTTATTAAGATTAGTAGTTGATCTGTAATATAGATAGTTTAATAATTTGTTATCTTTTTACACCGCAGGCGGTTGTAGTATCAATCATCTCGGTGGAGAACACGGACTTGAGTGGCGATTCTGAATTTCAATGGTCTGATGAGGAAGAGGATATTGGTGTGGACAATCTAGTACAAAAAATAGAAGAAGGTTATCAATTTTCACATTCAAGTTTTGTAGGTGGAGCTTCAAAAGCAGATGTATCAAGGATGCGCGAAGAAAGCAGGAATGAAGCTGAGATAAGAAAAACCACTAAACAGAAAAGCAACTTAACGACGATTGATGCTGTGAGCGTAGACTACGTAGCGACAACCATTAAAGCTCGGTTAACGGAAGATATTACCCGTCTTGAGTTGCAAGTGAAGAATGTGGCAGAGTTGTTTTCAAATTTCCAAACTGTTATTGTAACAAACATACAAGAAATGTTCAACAAGTTCCAGGGGGATATACTGAAGATGATAACACCGCCTGTGATGATCCCCTCGGACCCGTCTACGGAACCTGTTGTTGACCAAGAACCTGTGTTATCTTCTGACAACTATAACACAGTAGCAGCCACTATCCCTATGAATGGTGCAAACATCATTCATACTGATGTCTCTAATGTTGGGATCGAGAAAAGTACTCCTCAAACGGTGGTAAGTTTTTGATCAATGGTCTTCATATATTAGTGAATGACAGTTCCGTGTTATCTATTTTACTATTTTCCAAATCTTTTACTAACAGGTCCGTAGTTGTCATGTATCATGTCCTTTAATCAACACATCTACCGTTGTAGATGCTGCACACATTATAGAGAACGCCATGCGTTTCGTGGACAATGCCGGAGTTGAAATTAGTAATGTAAGATTATTTTCCTTCCCTTGGCCATATGGATTTTACTTTGCCGTTTACATGCTACATTTTTGGGTTGGTGTAGATCAACATCTAATAGCCAGCCACATAATGTAATAGCTGTGTCTTTGATATTGTAGCATAGTGATGTAGACAATTTGTTTTATTTTTGGGAATAACCTGCAAATTTATATATATTTGTACTGTTATCATTTAGGACCACACCGATGGGGTTACAGTTACGCGCAACAACGACTTAAGCCCTACGCAGAGTGTAAGTCAGCAGTTGTCTTAAACCAACTTTGTTATTAGTTCAAATTGCTTGATGATGAACCCACGCAACTGTAGTGTATTAAACGTTTTCAATGTCAGATTCTTGACCCCAGCCTCCTATTTCCGAAACCAACTTTTTCTCTTGGCCTGACACAAGAAGACCCCAACAAAGGAATAACTTGCGGTGAGGATGCGGTTGATGGTAGCAAAGCAACAGATGGGCATACTTTACAAGCTGTCCAAGCGGAACCTGATGCTCCTGGCCAGCCTTGTAGGAAAAGCAAGCGGCAGAAGGTTCTACCTAGAGCCTTAGTGGGGGACTATCAATGTGACAAAACATTTCTCACTCGTGCTTGGGAAGCATATGTTAGAGGGAATCAGACAGGGGATAACATCGATTATGCTGAGAAATTCTCAAAATTGATTGAGATGCTGGATAACCCATTGTCAGTTCCTCTTTAGCTGGCTAAAGTCTTTATTAACATGATATTTATTTTATTAACCGGATATTTAATGCCAATTTTGGTAATTGTTCATGTACAGTTCATTCAATGTTAATGGAGTGAAAGTTGATAGCAAAGATTTGTCTGTTCTGTTGGATAAGTCAACTCAAGTACCAGCAAAGGTAATAGGTTATGTTTTCTTTCATCTTTCATTACATGTTTTAATACCGAATCATTTTCTTTGAGGGCAAGTAAGTAACTTTTATCGTGATGTTGGTCAGGTCGTTGATGTCCTCACTCATCACATTCGTTCTGTTTATAACTCGCACACTGATCATCTACCACCTACTCTCTCTACGTTCCTTGACACTAAGTTTGTGTCTGCGTTGTCGAAGAACTATACCAGGTTCTCAAAGACAGTTAAAAAGGACAATTTTAAGTTTCCTACTAGTCTGTGTGAAAGTTTGTTTGCAGCATCGTCGTACATGGAAGCTTTTAGGTTCTACTTTCCTTTTAACTTTGATAAGAAACATTGGGTCGGAGTGTGCATTGACACCACAAATTGGCAGCTAGTTGTTTTGGACTGCAACACATGTATCCGCACCGATGCGTTGCTGTCGAAAGAGCTGCGGCTAGTTGCTATCATGTTTCCTTATGTATTGAGACAAGCTGGGAAACTCATAGGGGTGAAAGAGATGAAGGCTTTTGCTATTGAGAGACCACGAACTGTCCCACAGAATCAGAACCAGATTGAGTCTGCGGTAACTGCGGTTCTACTCATACAGGCTCACTCATTTGGTGGTTTAGATGTGTGCAAATGCATAACTCCCAATGTTCTTGAAGGTCATGTGCAAAGGGCTGCAGTGAAGATTGTGGAGGAAAACCATGGAATTATTTGAAATCATTACATGTTGTCTTGATAATTCTGAAGTAACGAATTTGTTGGTTTGTTTATTATGGAGCCAAAGTCCTTTGAAGTTAGTGTTTCTTGAACTTATTGCACTGGTTTAATTTGCAAGTATGGTTAAGTCAATCTCGGTTTGGTCGAATAAGTTTGAGTTCAGTGTACAACTGTAATCTATATATATGACTACAATTCATCTCAAAACAGATTCAATGTCAAAGTTTCGGTTATAAAAACCGATATCCGGATACAAACCATTTATGACATGTTACTTAAAAATAATGTACATTAGTCAGCATTATACGTTTTTAATTTGAACATTTAATGAATGTACAAAATAGCTAACCAAACGGAACATATTTAGGTTCTTTACGTTATAAGGCTTGGGTTTGGTAATCATAGTTTAAGGGTTGACATAAGGGTGTTTAGGGAATAGATTTGAATGTATAATTCGTAACGAACCTAGAAGCTTACGAAGTAAGGTTATTTACATTTTAAGGTTTGGGTTTAGTAATACATGTATAATGGTTGGTATTATGGTCTTTAGGGAATAGATTTGACCGTTAAAGTGAATTACGGTTTCGCTGTAGAAGTGAAGAACAATTGATTATACGTAAGATTGTGTATTATCATCCGAAAAGTTGTACAATTTAGTAGGATCAGCAACTGAAAAGTATAGCCAGGATCAAACCATTTATGACCGGTTAATTATAAAATTATCTGTTCAACGCTATTGTAAGATATCGGGCCCAAAAATACTGATGTTCTCCTAAACATCAGGCCCAAAACATTGTAATGTTCATCTTCTGTTTTGTTTAGGGGGAAAAAAGTAGTTACTTTCATATTTAGTCACGTGCTTCCCTTCTCAATTTTGAGCCTCCAATACACTACACTATAATAGGGAAATCTGCGATGTGCCCCCAAATCAACCATTCTCTTTAACCCTAACTAAAAATTCATTCATGCCTTGAGCTCTAATTTATTTGCCCTCATGGATAATAGCCTTAGTTCTGGGTCTTCCTCTTCAACCACAAATAAATTGGACCGAGTTCTTGGCGATGGTCCAATGTGTCATTGCTCGCGAGGCACAAAATTAACTAAATCTTGGACTGACGCCAACCCAGGTAGGAGATTCTTCAGGTGTGAAGCTCATGGGTTTATTTCGTGGGCCGACCGCGAGGAGGCATCTGGGTGGCAGAAGGTGAGTCTGATAGAAGCTCGAGACCAGATTCGCAGATGCAATGGTGAAATCAGTCGACTAAAGGCAAGTATTACAGAACTAAATCGGGGTCTCTTTGTAGCTGGAGACGTCTCTCATACAACATCTGCTGTTTCTCAAGAAGGAATAGACAAAGAACATGAGTTTAATCGGCTACGGGAAGAGAGCCTGAAGTCAACGGAGAGGGAGAAGATGTATCGACAGTTTCTAGTGTTGTCTTGGGGAGGTTTCTTCATCGTGACAGCCATCATAATAACGGCTATGAAACATTGAGCTGACTTCTGTTTTTGATTCCCATCACTGTAAAATCCATAACTACCCCTTGTAACTGTCTTTTTTCATAAAGGTTGTTAGTTGTCAATGTGTCTTTAAGTTAACTCAGTTGTGTGTCTCTAATTTATATATAAAGTTATTGTTTACTAAGAATCGTTGAAACTCTAAAGGTTGGCGTTTACGTTGTAAGGGGTCTTTAAGTTTACGTTGTTAATGTGTCTTTAAGGTAGTTTACGTTATAAGGTTTGGGTTTAGTAATATATCTATAAGGGTTGATCATATTGGGTTTAAGGATTAGATTTAATCGTATAAGCAAATGAATGTTTGGGGCTACAATTTTAACAACATAGTTGATTGTACATATCCGTCTACAATCCATCCTTAAAAGGTTACAATCTACACTGATCCGATATTGAAACAAATAGCCGGGTAGAAATAATTTATGTGTATTTATCAACACCATGCGGTTATGATTTGTGCTTCTAATGAAACGTTCCGATTCCAAACCTTTTAAAAGTGACAATAATTAAGGTTGTTTACGTTGTAAGGTTTGGGTTTAGTAATTTATGTTTAAGGGTTCATAATATTGGGTTTAGGGTATAGATTTACTCTTTTAAGCGAATTAATGTTTGGTTGTACAATTTTAAGAAAATAGTTGATTGTACATATCCGTCTAGAATCCATTGTAAAAAGGTTACAATCTACACCGATCCGATATTGAAACAAATAGCCGGGTAGAAATCATTTATGAAAGGTTACTTATGATTTTTTTTGGTAGTTAACATCATTACACGGTTATGATTGGTACAGGAAAGTACAAAATCGGTACTGTTTGAAGTTTTACGTATTAAGGTTGCTTACGTTGTAAGCTTTGGGTTTAGTAATT
Source organism: Sinapis alba (assembly GCA_012274485.2). Taxonomy (NCBI): domain Eukaryota; kingdom Viridiplantae; phylum Streptophyta; class Magnoliopsida; order Brassicales; family Brassicaceae; genus Sinapis; species Sinapis alba. Next base: position 31,681 of record MU107192.1, on the reverse strand, counting down.
TATGTGTATCTATCATCACAATGCGGTTATGATTTGTGCTTCTAATGAAACTACAATATCGCAAACCTTGTGAAAGTGACAATAATTAAGGTTGTTTACGTTGTAAGGTTTGGGTTTAGTAATTTATGTAAAAGGGTTGATAATATTGGGTTTAGGGAATAGATTTAATCGTATAAGCGAATTAATGTTTGGTTCTACAATTTTAAGACGATAGTTGATTGTACATATCCGTGTACAATCCATCCAAAAAAGGTTACATTCTAGACGGTTCAGCTATTCCAAAATAAAGCCGGTTACAAATAATGTTATCGAGAGTTGATATTATTGGGTTTAGGGAATGGATTTCAACGTTTACGTGATATTATTCAGTTTACCGAATAGAGAGTAAATTAATATGTTATTCAACCATCCAACTTTGAAAGAGGATTTCTTATTTAATATGACAAAGCGAAACACAATCCCATCATTCTTCCCTGAGTGGCATTTTTTACAAACATGTTATCTCACAACATCAGACTACATCAACATCATTATTCCGCCACCACTACACCACCTTCGTTACATACAGCTCCCCATTCGCCTCGAATTCCCCCTCATTAGATCTTGTCGTTTCTATATAGGTTCCTTGCATGTAGCTTTGTTGTGTCCCAGCTTCTTGCATCTGCTACAAGCCGTCCTTCGACGCATGCGTTTCATCTGTACCATTCAGATAACTTTATACAGTAAAATACATTATTGAATCAGACTCTTATTGAATAGGAGTTATATAGTTGTAGAAATCTTACATTTTTTTCTCCCCTAAAATAGTATCTTTGTTTTTTCGGCCTTCCGGGTGGTCGTCTAGTGTTGGGCGGGAACAGTTGCAGACCATTAAGATTTGACGCCAAACTTGACACTCCTTTGAAACCTACAACAGGTAAGACAGTTCCCGCATACCCACGTCGTAGTTCACTAACACCGTAAGCAGGTAACACCAATGACTCAACCCTTATCTTTCCCTTTAAAGCAGCAGAAATTGCATGTGAGCAAGGAATGCAAAGCATTTGGAATTCAAAACAGCTACATGTCTTCTTGTCAAGGTTGACATGGAAACCCTCTCCTTGTTTGTCACGTACCTCATATTCTTTGTCGATGATTTCAATAACCTCAAATCCACCTGACTTTTCAAAGTTATTTGTTAGAATTTGTAATACCCTTGGTGTTATATCTTCATTGCTTTTTGTTGCCGCATCACGTCGAGTTGCAAACCAGGTTGTCAGCTTACTGCGAATAAATTCAACCAATTGTATGATGGGGTATTCTCTTGCCTCCCTCAAAACAGCGTTCCAAGACTCTGCCAAGTTGCTTGTCATGACATTGTAGCGTTTGCCTTGAAAATGTGCTCTAGCCCAATGTTCCAGCCCAATATTAAGTAGATACTCGGCACAGGTAGGATCTACCACCTTGATCTCATTGAAGTTTGTGTAAAAATCTGAAAGTCGAAAACTTCTTGCCGCTTTTGCGACCAAAAATTCTAGATTGCGGGCCTTGAAGTTTGAACGAACGTTTCGCTTGAGATGGACAACGCAAATGCAATGTCCTGCATTTGGATAGACCTGTGAAATATACAGTTAATTATTTTTAGGTTCGGCTATTTATATAAATATCATGACATAAATCTGTGTAGCTGGATAAATATTATGTAATTAAACATATTAAAATAAATTCGTATTACATACCTTGCATATCCCCCTTTGTATTGATGAATGCCTGTCGGAGACAAATACCAAATCTTGATGATTTGAGACAATTTTTGATAGTTTTTGAAAGAACCACTCCCATGATAAGTCGTTCTCTCCATCCACTATAGCAAATGCTAAAAGAAATATTTGGTAGTTTCCATCTTGAGCCGAAGCGGTTAGTAAACAACCCGCATACTTCCCCTTCAGGTGGGTGCCATCAACCACCACAACTTTTCGCATGAACTCATAACCTTTCATAGAAGCATCGAATGCAACAAATAAATATTTGAAGCGGTGTGCGTTACCTAGTTGTGGCTCTGTGAATAGTTCGACAATTGTTCCCGGATTTGACGTGACTAGCTTGTTTAAGTAATCTGGGAGCTTCGAGTATGATGATAAGTCCGCAAATTGGGTGTTGTCCATTGCTACATCTCTAGATCGCCAAGCCTTCCAGTAAGAGATATTGACATCGTGGTCACCACACATCATTTGACGTATTTCACGCGGTGTTGGTGCTGAACATGTACCACTAAATTTTTTTTCATTATCTCACCTATGACCGCAGCTGTCGCTTGACTTTGATATCCACCCCTTTCATCTATTGAACAATGATGCTCTGGGATTAATTTCCGTATTTCAAATAGGTCAGCATCTTTTAGGCGGACAGCATAAACTCGCCATGGACATGCTGCGCTGCAACATTCAAGCGCCATTAAGGCGGGTTCTGATTTTGCACATTTAAAACGGAATTTCCTACTAATGGCATACAATGCCATGTGCTGCTTGAATGCTTCTCTACACGTGAACAACATCCCAACAGCCAGTTCTTCATCATAGGCTCCAATTTCTCCTACATATAATAACGCAAAGTTAAAAATTCATCTAACATCAATTGTTAAGACACATATTCTTATGTGAAACAATATATTATCAACTAACAAAGTAAACAAACGCGAACCGAAGGTAGAATGAATTAGTGAACAAATATTGAGCTAAGATAACTTTCTGTTCACTAATATAGAATTAGGTAGTGACAATTTAATTTGTAGAGAATAATAAATTTGTAGACAATACTAGCTATAGACGAAGTTGATTACTTGACAATAATTTCCATTAACATTAATTATACCGTTGTTTTACAAAACAAAAAAAAACAGACTTCAAAAAACCTTCTACATCCCTTTTCTTAACCGGATACAAAACTGTTAAACCGGTTAGCCGAAATTATAACGCCGCCTACATGATTAGAGTAGCCGGCTAAGAAAACGATTGGCCTTTCACATACATTCTTGGACTACCCATATATAACCACAAAAAAAAACATGCCCATCTACCCTATTTCACATTTTCTAGGAGACGCGGTTTATATCATAAACAACCCACCCTCGGTGTCACTCCCTTCTGATGACGTCTCTTTGATACACTTCTCAGCATGGCATGCTCCATCTGAATCAAACTGGGCACCTCCTTCATTTAGTGTGAACATTGTTGGGACTTCATTAACAATATTACCTTCCTCCAAGGGTTTGGGGACAACCATCACCCTATCACCTACGTACCCCGGGTTGACACAATGTTGTTGACCTGCATTTATAACCGGAAACATAATACACAATTTTTAGCCTTTAAGATGATATAGATGAAGTTTACAATTATTTTTCACACTCCGTAATTTAAGTAGATGACTACCTTCGACATGAGGAATGATCACATTGTCTTCATCGAAAGGGATCGAACTCAGCCCACCAACAATCAACCCATCCGTCTGTCCAACTCCTTGGTCAAACACAGAGCAGAGGAGCCGTGTAGAACCCGTAGAGGATTCCCCACCAGCATCATCTCCAGCGTTGTCCTCAAACCCCTCAGGCACAACATTGCGGTTTCCATCACCTAATGAGATTACCCCTCCCATATTCTCCATTTCAACATCGTAAGGGTTACCTATAGCTAACCTTCCATCAATGTCGACGCCTCCCACTATGACAGATTCCCAAAACCTCATATCATTGTCTAGTACTTCATCAACTTGTTGGGTCTTTCCCTGCTGATTGTAGTTTACTATGTCCATCCCTATATCCCAGTAAATGGGGGGGGGGGGGTGCTTGAGACTGCGTTATAGGGATAGAAGTAACATTGGGAAGTTGGATAACACCTCTCCTACTTCCTGTCATGTAATCAAATAAATGATTAGGAAACCATGGAACATAGTTTTCGTATTATGGAAAATGTTAATAACGAGACCACCTGCTTGACTTGTTTCCCCTCTCTCAACAAGTGGAGGGTTTGCTTCATACATCATGTCATCGTCGTCATCAACAACTATGACCTCCATATTGCCTATGTTGTTGGGGTTGTTGTTTGCCCTTTGGTGATCAGCGTGAGCCATCTCGCATGAAACTCGGTGGAATGTAAGTAAAGCTTCTTCACTGAAAAGGGCGTTCATCACTCTTTCCGTGTTCCCAGCACGGTCCCCGTATACTAGACCTATGATGTCAAAAAAAGCATGATTTAGTGTACAACACCATTACTTGATATATATAATTGTTAACCCTATTGAAACTTACTTTCATAGTCAGCTCTTGTAGCCTCATTTTGGGTGTGGTCAACAACGTAGGTTGTTGCTCCTACCGTAAATGGAGTTCTACATAGGAACTGATACCCAGCGACACATCGAGGACCAACAGTCACAAGCAACGCAAGGTCAGAGACGGACGTCGTAACATTTATCAGCACACATAGATCCTCCGTTCTTGATATCGTTGTTGGTGGGGTTTTGTAACCTAGAGGTGACAACATCCAGCTTGGGAGGCGGAAAGTAAGAACCATTGGTGTTGTCGCCCTCACTGAATAACGTCTTCTAACCTTTGTTTCAACCCTCTCATATGTCTCATCTTCACGTATCATAACCCTTAAACCAACATCATTTTCGTCAGGCTGGAAATGCCATTCATCTTCCGCATTCTTTTTCCATTCTCCACGCCAAAGACGAACTGGTCTTGTCATTTCCTAACGGAAAAAAATTTGCACGGTTCATTATTAATCATACCAAACACATCCTTTTTACCATGAATATAAACAAGATCAATGATTTATAGATTTGCAATCGGATATAAAAATGAGTTAAATCTATTTAATCCAAGCCATGCGTCCATAATCGGTTAACATATATTTCAGTTTCGCAAAAAAAATAGAAAAAAAAAACATCAACGGTAACCGATTTAACGGTTCCGACTAATTTAATGGATGTTTTCATACTTATGGTTAAAACTCTGCATGCAATAAATGTTACAAATAAAGAAGTTTGTATCGAAAAAAGCTTAGAATAGCCAGACATACCTCTTTAACTGCAACTACTTCTTAAAAGCAGAAAATAAAAGGTTCACTTTAATTTCTTGAGCTCTAATTTCTTTAGGACCAGCGGACTCACTTGCAGGTACTACAAATGTATCGCCGGTTACTGCATTTTATACACCCGGCGTAGAGTAAAGAAACACATCTCTCCTGCTTACACTCTCTCTGTATGTAAAGTCGAAAGATCTCTCCCGGATACGCTTTAAATGCGGCCTTTTTGTCAGATAATAAACGGTCGAGATTTTACTTTACTCTAATCAACTTACTTGTACACTCCTCGATAACAGATAAAATTTAGACGAAATATTTACTAAATCTATGGTAAATCCGGTCGATTACGTATCTTAGCTGGCTACACTACTAGCCTAAGATCCATTAAGATCACGAGAAGGGTTTATCCGTATTTTCGGCCCACCGAAAACATCGAGATGGTACTTTGTTAATATAACACAATGTTACGTATTATGGCCCAATTGACTCAATTAAAATCCTGTTTATTATGGGTATTCCATGATTTATAAATCAAACTTATTTTAAATCATGTTATTCAGTTATAAAATCCATAAATTAGTAGAACCATATAACTGAATAACATGATAAAAGTAAGTTAAAATCAATTGTGGATTTCATTTTTGATTTAATAAATAAAATCCATAAATCATATTTGAAGTCAGTAAATTTTATATGTATTTCTAAATCAAATAATGAAAATTTATCATTATTACGGATTCACTGCATTTATCCCCCATATGGATTCACTCCATTCCGTAAGTCATACTAAATGGGCCTTAGATATAACAAATAATAAATTCAAATCCAATTTGTAATGGGTTAGAAGTGAGTCCAATTCATTTCGTAAGCGATCCAATTCATAAAACTGCGTCGTTTCACTTAGGGAGACAACTGGGTTCTTCGGATTCGGTGGATCTAAGTTCGGGTTGTGATTTTCGATTTCTGAAGAACCCTAAGCGCTTCGTCTTCTTCCTTCCCCCAAATTTGATAATCGGATTCAAATTTCGGTAACCCTAGTCTCAAGGACAAGTTTCCCATGGCGTCGAAGAAGAAGCACTCTGAAGGAATTGCTTTACTCTCCGTTTACAGCGACGAGGATGACGAAGAGATGGAAGACGCCGAGGAAGAGGAAGAGCAGCAGAGAAACCAGGAAGAAGTCGAACGAGCTGAAGAGGATCAGCTAGAAGAAGCTAACTTGATGGACGAGGAGAAAGAAAGAGGAGAAGATTCTAGAACGCCTAAGATCATCGACGGTGGGGCTTCTAGCGCTCACGCAACGCCTCGCTCAGTTGAAAACGATGAAACCGATTGGAGCAGTAGAATGAATATTGAGTCTGGGGTTGCTAATGGTGAGAGAGCAGCAGGTGATATGTCGGGGGAAAGTACTGATACGTTGTTGGATCAGTTTCTTCCTCGGCCACCTAAAGAGAAGTGCTCCGAGGAGCTGCAAGTAAGGATGCTTATAATCTTGAAAAAAATCAATTTGATGTTTTTGTTGTGTTTGTAGACATGAATGTAGGCAATAACCAGTTACTGTCCTGTTTGATACTTAGTACTTCTAGCAATGTCTTAAAGACTAGATTGGAAGGTTTATGGACATGAGTGTAAGCAAGACAATAACTTTTTAGTGTGTTGTTTGGATCTCTTGGTACTTTTGGTTAGAGATGGCATTTTCTCTAAAGTCTGATTAGTTTGTGATTTAGGTAAAGCTTGGTCTGATACATCTTTAGGGATTTTACTTGACAAGTTTGTAAATGTAATTGCAGAGGAAAATAGATAAGTTTCTGAGCTTGAAGAAGATGGGGAAGAGTTTCAATAATGAAGTTCGGAATAGAAAAGAGTATAGGAATCCAGATTTCTTGTTGCATGCTGTGAGTTATCAAGATATTGACCAGACTGGTTCTTGCTTCAGTAAAGACGTGTTTGATCCCAATGGATATGACCCAAGTGACTTTTGTGATGCAATAGGTAACACTTCACCTTCTAATGGCTTTTTCCATCTTAAGAGTATGTTGCATATATTTCTTCTATTGTTTTGACTTTTGTCTCAGTAAGAAGCATCTTTTGATATCTTGTTCCATGTTTTTGATACCCTTTTCAGTATCATACACTCATTTGGTTCGCTAGCTGCTAGTTATAACCATTATCTGTGGTGTACGTATGTTACTATATTTAGTGATCCTTTTATATGTGTTAATTACAGAACTTGACATGAAGAACGAAAGGGAAAGGAAGGAACAAGAAAGCAAGAAGAACCAAAGGCTTGACTTTGTTTCTGTTGGTACTCAACCTGGGACGGTATTCGCTGCTCAAAAGCCTAACATCCCTATCCCAGGTGTGTTTAAGTCCTAGGGAGTTGGAGAAAGAAGTTGTCAGTTTGATTCTTTACATATCTCAGCTACATCTCTGCAAGATTTAGTGGATAATAATAGGAATTTCATAAATCTCAGGTGTGCCAGCTTTAGCTACTACTGGATTGCCCTCCGTACCAACTGAGATTGCTGCTCGTGATGGTAGACCAAACAAGAAATCCAAATGGGATAAGGTACTTTATCAGATGTCAAATGTCTAGAAAGAGATTATGGGAAGATTCTGGCATGTTTACTTCTTTGCTGACTTCGTTCTTTTTTATTTTGTGCTTTTTTGTTAAATCAGGTTGATGGGGATGTGAAGAATCAACCTCCAGCAGTTGGAGCTAATGCAGCTCCTGTATCTAGTGCAAGTGCTGGTTCTGGATACTCAGCTTTCGCGTAAGTTGTATTTTCTATTCTTTGATTCATAAAATTATGGAATCTTGAGTCGTGATCTGATTGTCCGGGTTTTGCAATGTCTCTAGGAACACATCTTTTGAGACACTTTCGTTTTACATGTTCTGTTTACTAAGGAATCTAAGAATGTGGTTTTGTCTCAATCATACAGGCAACAGCGGAGGCGAGAGGTGGAAGGAAGAAGATCTTCAGAGAGGAAACTGGAGAGAAGAAGTTGAGACATAGCAAGAGATTCTAAAGAGGTTCTAGTTCAACTTCTTTCAATGTTTTATAGTGATTTCAAACCTAGAATCAATGATATACAATGTCTTTTATTCTGTTGTGTACTAACGAGACATCAAAATTTTCAGACCAAAGAACAGTAATGTTTTACGTTTCAAGAGTCAAACTTTACACATACACTCTGGGCATTTCGGTTGTCTATAGATACTGCGTCCATAAGGCCTAAGACGAACTTTGTGACCTTCCTCTATCATTTTCCTCACACGATTTTCAAAAGTCTTCCACTTTATTGTTTCACTCTCTGATAAGATGGCTGCAAGCCTCTTCTTGTTAGGTCTTAATGTTGGTGCGTGACCGTTGCCATAGTATGTTCTAAATCCAGAGACTAATGACGATAGTTGACTCCCAGAATCAGTCATTGCAAACACATCTGAAGCTGCACAAGCTATGAAATCCAGTGCAGCTAGCTGCAAAACAGAGTTCAAAACATTGAAATAAAAAATTGAGCTAAGACCCTTAAGGACTTATGGGTATAGAGTTTTGCTTGCTTGGCTACCACTAATTAAGATAACATTTTTACCTGAGAAGAGAAGTTCTTGAAGGGTGTGAGTTCTTGTGGTGTAAGGAGAGTTTCTTTAGTCACAAGATTTGGGTAAAGAGTTGTTAAAGGAAGCATACGAGAAGAACCTCCATAGATTTGAGATCCAGCTAAGTATATATATGTTCCTTGGTTGAATCCAAGACCAGCAAGAACTAGGGTTGCTTCCTCTGGTGTTAATGGACACCTTCCTGTTTTCCTCAACTCTTCTGGAGAAACAGACCTGACAAGAGACAGAGAGAGAGAAAAGTCAACAAGATTTGAATACATGGAAGTTTGGTATAGTTTTTTTTTTACTTTGATTCCTTCAAACGTTTGAGGAGAAGAGGGAAATGATCTTCTCGGTAAGCTTGAAGCTCTTTACGTTCGGTTTCTCCTCCTCCAAAATCACATAGAGAGTAAGCAACCATGTCCTCTTCAAACCTTAGGTGCAAAGCAAGATACTTCAATGGTTCTTTATCTTCTTTATCAGAATATCTCATGTGTGATTCACCAAGCAATGCTTCATCCAATTTGCTCCTCGACTTTTCATATCTTCTTATACGTTTCACCAGCAGAGATCCTGCTTCTTGAATCTTGGGGGAAAATTTCAAAGCGTGAAAGTTGCACTTACATCTTAATCTCTGTAAATATAAACAAACACAAAATAATACTTGTCATCTCCAAGAACCAAACTGAATATACTAACTATGCATGCTCTCTTATATATTTGTGCACCTGAACATCAAAAGGCAAAGGATCAAAACCGAGGCGATTCCCGTATCCAAAAAGATGAACCATTCCATACTTCTTTAACAAAGGAAGAACATGTTCTATGTAATCATCTGGCTTTGCCTCTTTTATAAGCTCTGTATCAGTAACCTATGGAAAAAACATTATGATAAAGCAGATAAAAAAGGAAAGAAAGAGAGAATGCAAGAAGAACACACCAAGCTGAGGTTCTTGTTATCAATGGCTCTTAGATGTTGAGGAAGATCCTTCACTATATGCACATCATCTTTCAAATACTCAATGAAACGTTCCTCATGGTATATATCGCCAAACTGGCTGCAGTTTACCCATTTTCTCATACATCAACAAAACATAAAATTTGCTTATAAAATTCTAAGTCCTGAAGAGGTAGCAATACCTAGGATCTTTCCAAACATTGCTGTAAAGAAACCGAGGGAGCACTAGAGTCGCGTTAAGCAGAGAAGCAACTGCAACAGCGTTACAGATCTACAAGAAACTAACACAATCACTATCCATTTATATCTTCTTGATGAATCAAAGATCGTTATTGATAAGTTTGGTATATACTTACAGCCACTCGCTGCTGGTTAAGGCCACCATTTGCACTAACCATAATGTAACCGTTATTCACTTCTCTAGACCTCTCTAATGCCACAGCCTTTTTGTTATTATCAGCACAAGGCTTCCACTGTGGTGACTTTGAAGATCTTTCCTCGCGGAAATTAGGTGTATCTGGTTTGAATATGTTCTTGTAGCACAAGGGAAAACAAGTTTACTAACGATTCAAAAACACATTAAAACATAACCTTATACGTTTTTTCACTAACCTTTTCAAGAGAACTCGAAGCTAAGTTTAGTAGACGGCTATACATTTGCACCGGTGAAACATCTTGAGCTCCATTCTTCGTTGACATACATAGAAATATAATAATCATAATCAATAACAATAACAATGGGAAGTATCAAGAATTATGAAAAAAAAAATTGATTTCAAACCTTATGGTCAGTTAAATTGCTTAACCTTGAAATGTCTTGCACCACAGAGCTCCTATCGGAATGAAAGATGGTAACCATAATGGAATCCATAAAGAATATTAAACCGGTGACAGAGATCATCACAAGAATCGACTTGAAGTTCCTACGAAGCCATGAATGTTGCTGCTTCCAAGAGTAACTAAACTTGTTGCTACTGCCACAACTTTGATCATGTTTAGATCCTTGACCCTTGGATGCTTCACTTCCAAATATTCTTCTACCAATGAAGAGATCATTTCCTGTTAAAGAATCCAAACTTCTTCTCCCAATCTTCTCTTCTTTATCTCTCGTTTCAGGTCGAGGACTTCTCGGTGATCCTAGTTTCCCCATTGATCCTATCTCCCACTCTCTCTCTCAGCTCATAAACTATGTAATGGAAACAATCAGGAACAGAGCTAGATTAAGAATCAATGAAGCCAGAAATTTCTAACAATAAAATATGAAAAATGGTAAAAAAGGTATGGAGAAATATTACAAAACAGAACGTATTAATTCTAAGTGAAGCTAGAAGAGTTTGTTGAGAAATGTCTGAATTTTTATAAGGAAAGAGTAAAACGCAAGGCAAGAAAAAAAGGTAAACGTAAAAAGATTTCTATAAATATATATTTGTATTGGGATAAGAAGAGCCACGACGTAAACCTCAATGAAAAAGATTAGGTATGGCGATAGCTGCATGACAACAAATCGAACCAGAACAGAAAGCTTCTGTTCTTCTGCTTTCTAGTTCTTCGGTCGTTGCCGATCTCCATGCCTAATATGCTTTTCTTTTCTTTCCTTTTTTTATTTGCGTGTGTTTGAAGCTTTAATAAATACCAAAATTGAAGAAATCTGTCAGGAATCTCAAGAAGCTGCTCCTATATTATTATATTTTCATTTTCAACCTCATTTTGTTTTTGTTTTTAGCTTGGATCCGAGAATCACGTGATGCAATATTTGCTCTATTTCATTTGTATAAGAAATCTCTTTGTATAATATTATTGTGTCCTTCTATGCAGACACCAACATAAGCAGCTGAATAAGGTATTTGGATTGTATTTAAAAAACTAACTCTTGCATGAGTTCATAATTATCTTACAGATATTTATATATCTGTATTTTTCTGTTTTTCAATTTTTCAGTTTTTTGTTTTAAATTTGTTTTAGATATACAGTATATATAATCTTTTTTTTAAAAAATATATATATATATATATATATATATATATTATTTTTTTTTATAAAATTTATTATATTAATTTATAATCAATAATCTAAATATGTTCTTATTTATATAATAAATTATATATAACTATTTTTGAGGGTATCAAAAACTTAGTCGATCCAATTTTCAACGTGAGAGTTAAAAGCAAAACATAACTTGATAAATAGTAGTATATTTCTATGATATATTTTAATTGCTGATTGTTTCTTCTATGTAAACGTATATTATATAATTTTGGTTTGGGGCAATAAACAAATTTAAGGTTTGGGTCATTGCTGGTAGTATGTTACAAATACGGATGTTAAAACATGAGGACTCAACCAATTTATGTCCAACAGGCAGACTCGACCTATTTCTGTCCAACTTGTTTATCTCATATCCGTTTACAGTCGGTTTAAGTCAAACCCCGTTTACTTCCCACTTAGGATTTGATTGTTTAGAATGGAGTGGTTGCGGTTACGAGAGTTTGCGGACGTGGATAGATATAGTTTCTATCGTTATTAAGTGATTTGTACAACTGGTACAGTGATTAAAAGTTATTATAATTCTGAGATATTTGTGACTAGTTGATTATGAAATACTGCAACGGTTTAATAATAAATTAATAATTTAACATATTATAACATTATAAAATATCAAAAATATATTATTATGATAAAATATAATAATTATTAATATAGTATAATTTATAACAATAATACATTTATTTATTTTTATTTTAGTTTAAATGAAAGTTATAATTTCAATAATATAAATAAATATAAATATATATAATATTTTAATTAAAAAAATAAAAAATATTTTATATTTATTTATTCACCCGCAAACGCTACCTGAAATATGTTTTTAATTTTATGAGGTTTGGAACGTTTGAAGTGATTTGTAGCGATTTTGTAATTGTTGCAAAACGCCAACAATCATTACCAACCGTAAAAGTTGCGGGTGATGGTAGGAAACCAGTCAAACTTGTTATATATATATATATATCGGTTTAATGCGTGTTAAGAACCATAACTTACAAAGGATTTCAATCCATCGTAGTCTAGTTGGTAAGGATACTCGGTTCTCACACGAGAGATTCGGGTTCAAGTTCAAGCTACAGAGATTGACAAATGAAAATAACATAATATAGAAATGCTACCAAATGTTTTTTTTTTTTTTTTGCTTAAACTTTGAAATGCTACCAAATGGTTACTGAAGAATTAGTAAAAATAAGAATGAATCTCGCTTGAGATTAGAAGCGACATAACGAGCCCACCATTTTGAGACAATCCTTCATGTTCGTCTCACTACATATCTTAGCCAAAGTTAATATTATTGAGTCCTTGTATGCAGGCATAAACGGCTGATTAAGACACTTAGATTGTAATTAAAAGATTCCATGTTTTCATTGTTATTGTTTCTATATAAACATGTATTTTATCATTTTGGTTTAGGGCAATAAGCAAAGTTTAATATGTTGGGCCAGTCACTACTTATATGTCACAAAAGGTTTATAATTCATTGTAGTCTAGTTAGTCAGGATATGCTGTCTAGTTCAAGTTTGGGCATTGACAAAAGCAAAGACAATAATATAACAGAAATGCCACCAATGATTAATGAAGAACTAGTAAATAAGATTGGATCTCATTTGAGACTAGAAGCTACAGAACGAGCCCACCATTTGAGACAATCCTTTATGTTTGTCTCATTACACATCTTAGCCATTCTCAAGTCTAAAACCATTGAATCTTTCTTTGCTCTTTCACTCCATTTATCACTTGGAAGTTCCCATGCCTCCGACAAGTAAGGTCTCGGAACGGAAGAGTCTGTCTTACTCTGTTCTTCCCGGTGGAGAAATGCCCGCAATCCCGGAAGTATCTCAGGCAGCTCCGAATTCAAGTCTTCTTCTGTGAAAACAAAACCTAAATCTATAAACCCTTTGGTCTCCTCAGCTTCTAAATCAGACACACTCTCACTCCTCCTTTTTCCTCCTCTGGTTCTCCGTGCCTCTAAAAATTTTCCTTCAGTCTTGAAATCTTGGTTTTGTTTAAAGGTATTGTCTGAGCTCTTGCTTGTTTCCATCTCTCGAGCCTTCAAGAATCTAAGAGCTCCAGAAAACTTTTGTTATTCAGATTGTGTGAGATAGAGAGTCTAACTTGTATATAAATAGATATTGACGTATGGTATGACTTACTAGCCTTTCAAAATTCACGTTTTTCATTCTCAAACTATTTTATATAAAGATATCTGAACTGGTTAGGGAAGGAAGATTAAAATATAATTAGTGTGAGTCTTGTTCATATTACACATCTACACGTAGGGGAAGTCAAATTTGTAGGTGGAATAGGCACACGGATTTGAAACAGTAAACCCAAATAGAAAAAGATTTCAAGGAAAAATTAGCTAACACTCCCCATGAGTTTTTGTGTTATTAATCTATCTTGTTAAATAATCAAGGAGTAGAAACATAATTAAAAAGTGTTGTTTTATGTTCTGACGAAACAGGTTTTTTATATTTCACATAATCATATTATTTTATTAATAAATTATGTCAGATATAATACTATAACCAACTTATATACTCTGTATAGTTTTCTATATAACATGATATTTTCCAGAATTTAATACATGAATAACATAAATGATTATATGTTGGTTTTGTTGTCAGGTTACTGTTTTAAACATCGGAGGTTGTCATCATAATTCATATTGAACTAAGGTAAAGGGACTAAAAATTTGAACTTGATTATTGAAGTATAAAAGGACAAAATATTGACGTATAAAATGTTAAAATGACAACTTTCAATAGTTAAGTCATGTTGGCTATGTTACCATAATTATATTTCTGTATTACAAATCTGAATTTATTTATAATTTTAAGAATTTTGGTTTATACAAGAGATTAGATTATGATGAACCTAAATAAAACGCATGCCCAGATAACTATTCCTCTTCACTGAATCTTTCCAAAAAAAAATCAAATTATGTGCGCAAACCTTTTGTAAAATTGAGGATATGTTACGTCTGTAACCTGACATTATTTGAGAAGATGAAAATTATGGCAAGTGTTCGTTTAAGTTTCATAAATATTTAAATAAGAGAATAAGTTTTATGACTTTTTTTTAAAAAAATACATTGTCATAAATTTTGGATATATGTAATTTTTCTGTGATTTAAAAATCAAATTAATAAATATATAGTTTTAGAAAAGTAACAGACATTTTTAATAAGGTTAATAGAGATAAGTGTTAATTGTGTCGTCTAAAATATAAATGTTTAGTACAATAAGAAGTTGGTTTTTCAGAAAATTCAAAGTATATAGTAAATTCTTTTTACGGCTGTATTAACCTATTTTACAAAAACAAATCCCATAACATTATTATTCCTCATATTGGTTAGTAGTAAATACTCCCTCCGTTTCATATTAAGTGTCGTTTTAGAGAAAAAATTTTGTTACAAAATAAGTGTCGTTTTCGTATTTCAATACAAAATTTATGAATTTTATTTTTCAGTTTAATTTTTTATTGGTTGAAATATTGATAAGTGTATGGGAAATGATGTTTTTATATAGAAAATATGCAAAACTATTAATCCATGTGCACAAATCTAAAATGACAATTATTATGAAACATAGGGAGTAGTAATTAGGAAACTAGCAACAAATAATCCCTCTGTTTCATAATAAGTGTCATTCTGACATTTTTTACACAGATTAAGAAAACATTTAATTTTATACATTTCCCATATAAAAACATCATTACCCATACATCTAACAATATTTCAACCAATAGAAAATTAAGCTGTAAAATAAAATTCATAAATTCTGCATTAAATTCTGTAAACGACACTTATTTTGTAACAAAAACAAAGTGTTATAGTGACATTTATATTGAAACGGAGAGAGTAATATCCGAACTCATTGACGAACGCGTTACGCACGCGCTCTGAAGATAGGCTGTGATCGTCGAAGAACCAATGAGATCTTTAGTCAACTATTGAGACTTTTACTCGAACGGGAAGTCATCCAGAAGTATCATTTAATAATATTTTCATACTAAATATTACTCTTTTTGTCTCGATTTAATTGTCGTTGTACAAGAAAATTTTAATTTCAAAATAAGTGTTACTTTATAGTTTCAATATAAAATTTATTAAAAAAAATTCTTCAATTTATTTTTCTATTGGTCGAAGTATGGTTAAGTGTATATGTAATTATGTTTTTATTTTAGAAATATACAAAATGATATATTTTATTAATATATGTGCATAAATCCAGAACAATAATTAATGATATTGAGGGAGTAGCACTTAAATATTTACCGTAGCAGCTTTATCATGTGTTGTGCTATATAATTCTTGTCCGTAGTTCTTTTGCATGGGATGAATTGCGGGGCAAATCTCCTTTGGCAGTAAAAGTATTTCTTTCATACATATTTATAGGGAAAATCGCATAAAAATTTTTCAAAGTGGCAACCACTAACACTTTAAACTTTGAACTTATTTAACAAGCACTTTAAACATTCAGCGTGACACTAGTAACATAAAAAACCTTCAACCTGGCTTACTTGTTCATCAAGTCAAAAATGTAACTGACATTGTTCATAATTGATGACGTGTAGGTTACTTTTTTTTAAAAAAAAAAATTTAATAATAAAATAAATATAAAAATTGCAGAAAATAAAAAAATTCAAAAAAAAATCAAAAAATTATTAAAAAATCACTAAAAATTCATAAAAATCAAAAAATCACAAAAAATATTTTCATAATTTTATTGTGAAAATAAATATAAAAATTCAGAAAATATATAAAAATCATACAAAATCAAAACAAATCATAAAAATCATAAAAAATCATTAAAAATCATTAAAAAATCATAAAATTTCACAAAAATCAAAATAGAAATATTATTTTATTAATAAAAAAATTATAAAATATAGAAAATATAAAAATTTGCTGGATTTTCTGGATTTTTATAGCTAAATTAATATAGGGTTTGTGAATATCTGCTAAAAGACTTGGAATTTAATTTGTTTGGTTTGATTTGGTTCACTGGAATCATTTGACGATAATAAGTTTTTATAATCTAAATTAGACTAATCGTATCCCAAAAAATAGCTGCTATTTTGGATTTTTTTTTGTATTTGTGATGTTTAGTGTTTGTTGGTTGGATTTGGGAAAGTTCAAAATTATGGAATAAATGGAATGATGGATACTAATGAGAGTAGCTGTGGCTTTCAATACACACTATTCCTCAGATATTTTTAGAATCTAGTTATAAAAATCTAGAAAATCTTCAACCAATAAACACTAAAATGCAATATTTTCTGAATTTTTTAAAACAAATATAATTGTATTCTTGATTTTTTTGAATTTTTTATTTTTTTGAATTTTTATGATTTGTTTTGAGATTTTTTTGTTTTTTTGTAAAATTTTATGACTTTTTATGACTTTTTATGATTTGTTTTGATTTTGTATATATTTTTTTTATATTTCCTGTATTTTTATATTTATTTCATAATAAATTATGAAAATATTTTTTGTGATTTTTTGTGATTTTTATGAATTTTAGTGATTTTTTAATAATTTTTTGTGATTTTTTATAAATTATGAAAAAAAATTGAATTTTTTATTTATTT
Source organism: Sinapis alba (assembly GCA_012274485.2). Lineage (NCBI taxonomy): Eukaryota > Viridiplantae > Streptophyta > Magnoliopsida > Brassicales > Brassicaceae > Sinapis > Sinapis alba. Next base: position 14,424 of record MU107192.1, on the reverse strand, counting down.
TATTAATAAAATATTTTTTTTAAAAAGTAACCGACACGTCATCGATTATGAACAGTGCCGGTTACATTTTTGACTTGATGAACAAGTAAGCCAGATTGAAGGTTTTTTATGTTACTAGTGTCACGCTGAATGTTTAAAGTGCTTGTTAAATAAGTTCAAGGTTTAAAGTATCAGTGATTGCCACTTTGAAGGTTTTTTATGCGATTTTCCCCATATTTATATCAGGCAATTAATATTTAAATGATATATATGTAGTCGAAACTATTTGCCAATGGAGTATTTGCCCTGTAACCCAACCATGCATCTTCTTCTTCCAACCTATATATTGATATTTTTGTACTTTTATTTCATTTTATTTTGAGTAATAGCTTAAGTTCAACCATAGCAATACTATATAGAGAGCGAATGTGGTTTCATTTCATGCAGGTATGTCTTGTATATTAGCATATTCGGTGGCACATCCCATGTTTCATAGAGCACATATGTATGCAGTATCCTAAACGCAATTTAACGGGACCTTTTTCTTGTAATTTTTTAGCTACGTTTTGTGCTTATGTCAATCCGTTAGACCTTACACATAATACAGACCAGTAACCACAAGCGCAATCATACGGGCCGAGTTCAAAGCTGGCCTTGTATTAATTTTGAATTTCAGAACTAGATAATAGAAATTCTTAAAATCTATAATATAACAGGAGAATTTTGCTCTTTCTTTAGAATGTCAACCTCAACATTAGATGGATTCCACTTTTAATTTTTTTTAATAAAAATGTTAAATCAATGGTTCACACCCAGGTTATTAAGATACAATCACCAACATTTATACCACTAAACTAAATGATACTTTGTACATTAATGACTGAAACTAATATATATTTATGAAGGTCAAAAACATTTGCTCTTTGATATCCTCTAAGGATCGGACCTACAAGTCTATTATGGGTTTCATTTTTAAATGGGCTTCATCACGTTATATGAAGAAAAAACTCAAGTTTGCAACAATTATAATTTTTCCATATTGTAAACCGTCGCCATTTAACAAAAGTTAGGGTTCTTTTCATCATTGTCTCAAACATGCCTTAGTTACAGAGCTGTGTTGTGTGTATGTTTGTAATCTATTTTTCACTGGTGAACTCTTCATCTCTCCATCTTAAATCGCTTGATCATAAATATTCTTCATTTGTAACGCCTTTGAAAACCCTATATATATGATTCTCATCTTTGATGAACCCAATATGCATCTCCACAAAATTCATTGATTCTTCTTAGCTTTAACCATAGTCTAGAAAATGTATTTCTCTACTTTTACAGTTCCTCAAACCGGCGTCACCGGCGTCCGTCACTCAAACTTCAAGTAGTCAGAGTATAGTCGCTCGCCTCCTCTACTTTGGGGATTTCCTGAACTTCAAGAAAGACAATAAGTTTATGGAAAGCACGGTTTTTTTCCTTGGTGAAAAGGTAAGTTAATCTTCGATCTATCACACTTATTTAACATAATTGTTTTAATTGATTTTTTGATTCTTTGTTGAATAATATTATTTGAAGATCCGTGATTCAAGGATTCATTCCCGACGAACGTGTTAATCATTACATGTCATCTTTGAAATCCGGTTCCAATGTGAGAGTTGATCGTTTTGAAGTTTGAACTATGGAAGCTTGTGACTGCAAGAATTCGATTGTTACCTCAAAGAGTATGGGCTGCAGATGTTGACTCTTCCGCCCTCAATCGCGTAAAGAAATCTAACGTTCCTTGGATGGCAGGCTACAATGTACTGGCTTTGGAATGAAAGAAACGCTCGCCTGTATGCAAACACCTTCCGGTCCACCGATCAGATTTTAAATCTCCTGGATCACCAACTCCAAAACAAGATCCAGAGCTTCAGAGACACTAACCCCACTCGATCATCTCAAATAGTGCAGAGTTGGATTCGCTAGGATCCATCAACTTCTTCTATCACGATTCGGTTCAACTCCCTTCTTTCTCCACTTTGATCGATCACTATTTCCTTACAATTAATGGGCTTATCCTATTTGGATATTGGTTAGAAACTAAATTCGACTTAACTGGGCTTCTTCTTATTTTGGGTTTTGCCAAGAACTATAGTCATTTAGACTTGTAAAACATTTTCAGTTTTTATTTAAATAAGAAAGCAAATTACAAAAAAAAAAAAGCATGACGAAATGCTGTTCTATTTAAGTTTTTTTGGTAGAAATTTTAAAACTGATTACCAGTCTATTTAAGCATATTATTTAAGCATTCTTCTTTAGCGGTCACTGCAATCTGCAAATATGATAGCGTGGAAGAGACTATTACATAGTGTAGAGAAAATAAATTACATTTGTGTGTCAATATTTATGTATTTTCTAGTTTGATCTACTTACCAATTACTTCCTAAGTAGAATTTAAGGTTTTTGTACATTGATTAAGGAATCACAAATTTTTTTATAAAAAATTTTCGTTTACCTAAAAGTAACAATAACTATAACTAATTCAACCAATAAAAAATTATACTGCAGAACATCAATGATTAAAAACATCAACTTATATTTAAATTTACATAAAAATTTGAGAACATCAATTAAAATGAAATATGATTTTTTTCTTAAAACTCCACTTAAAATGATACGGAGGGAGTAGTATTTTGGAGCAATACATTACTTTTTTCTGTAACACGGAGCAATACATTACATTGTCATTACTATTTTGAAATAGTCTTGACTTAGTACGTAACGTTAACTTTGATTAAAAAATAATATGTAACGTTAATTACTACTTTATATCTTCGGTATGGTTGGATATAAATTATGACTGAGTATTTTGTTTTTCTGCATGAGTGTTCTAATCTTCGGTATACTTGGATATACTCAAGAATATCCTGTACGTACCTGCTACTAAGAACTTTTGGTCTGGAGTCATTGTTCAAACAAAATCTCAAATCTTAAAAAGTGATACGCGAATATGATACCAAGTATGCCAGTTTATTATGCCAAACTTCTTTTCTATAAAACAAATTAATGTAATGACTCCATTTATATAGTCAAGTACTTTAATCCTGTGTACACTTGATGTTGTAAATTAGAACTTTGGCCTTTTCGAAGTTTATTTTCTTGGTCTTTTCAAAGTTAATAACTCTATTGAGTGGCAGAACATATATGTATGTAAATTCTAATTGCGTAGATAAATTGCAGTTTCGAGGTTCTGCATTTTATACGACTTCATGTGGAAGCTTAATACTCCCTCCGTTTCTTTAAGTTGCATATTCTAAAGAAAAATTTTGTTTCAAAAAGATTCATTTTTTACATTTTCAATACATGTTTTATTAACTAATTGCAAACTTCAAAAAACTTAATTGCACTTATCAGATTTCTATTGGCCTAAAGTTATTGAAAAAAGATAATCACAAAAATTTATGCAAATTTAATGTGTTTTATTAAAACGTGTGAAAAATCTAGAATATGTAACATTTTGAAACGGAGGGAGTATGTTAGAAGAAAATTCCTACGGATCTTCCTTTCCCACATGTAGCGTTCTTTTATTTTCTAATCATTACTTTGTATAAAATTCATAAACAATTACGTCTCAAACCCATTCTGTTAAGTCTTAACCATCCCAATTATTAGTTTTTTAATATATCCCAATTATTAGTTTTAAAGTTAATATCATTTTTAATATGAGTTAGTCTTTCAAATAAGCCAAAAGCAGAAAAATAACTAGGTTGGGAGTTCTAAATATAACAAATGGTATATATTATGTAGTGGAATAAAAACTAGAGCTTTAACGTCTGTAAAACTATAATTTTATCGGTTCACAATGGTTTTACAACAAGTTCTTGCACATGCTGCGTAATACACATTGGTGTTGACTCTTTAGGTGAAAACCAGAGATGATTATTTTAAAATGAAATGATACATAAACAATATGTTTTAAGTTCTTGCGTTCATACAGAAGATGTCCCGGGGATTCGGATACCGTAGGAAAAAAAGTGGTAATGCACTTTATTTTTAGGAATGTCTAAGCACAATTCGTGTGGTAGGGAAGATTATTCCTTAGAAATTATACGGAGAAGAGACCTTTCTCAGACGAAAACCTAGTCTTATTTACAATGCAGTATAGCATTGTACCGTGGAATATGCTTGTGTTCAGGATTGTATATATAGGAACATAAATTTGTAGGTTACAAATGTGAAGAGGTGAGATATACCAAAGGTGAAAATGCATTACAGGGCAAGATCTCTATTGGCAGGAAACCATTACTTAGATCATTGCATCTCTTTGTGCATTGATTTGTAGTGATCAGTTCTCTGCCAAAGGAGATTTGCCCGGTAATTCTTCTGCACCAATATTTTCTTAAAAAGTTAGATGTGATTAATCGAATATTTTTTTCACACAATCTACTATTAAGAAATTCCTTTTTTCTTGTTTTCGTGCGGACACTGGTTGATGTTCATGCATGGAGATGTGGAGATCATCGCTACGTCTTTTTTTTGGATAAACTATCTCTCTTTGTATATAAATCAATATAAGATATATATATTACATATGTGTATATATGTGTATATATATATTAATATTAGTACTTAATTGTGAGATTATTAGTTTTACAGGAAACTCAATCTAAAATTTCTTAAATCATTGGTTTTAAAAAAATTTGGATTGAAGTTCCCGTAAAATTAATAACCTCACAATTAAATATTAATATTAATATATACATACACATATAAATATAAATATATATAGAGAGAACTTTAATAGTAGATACTACCATTGGGATGCCCTAAGAACGTAATTAATTGGAATAGTTTTTTTTTTAAAATATGGACGTAAGCGGCCCAAATAAATGAATGATACATAGTAATATGTATATAATTTTGTAAAAACTCATTTCAATTAGTTAATTTAGTTCTTATTAGTATACATTTGTTATAATGAATAAAATTTACACAATTATTTCATACATTTTAAATATATTAAAAAAAAATATTTTTAATTTTGTATAGAGTCTCAAAAATCTGAAAACCGGCCTTGGTAAACGGTAAGTCTTAAATTTTGAATATATGATTTTGTTTACATTACTGATTTACACGCAGTGAAATTCAACTTAGGTAGATCTAATAGGAACCCCGAATAGAAACAGAATTAATATAAGGGTAATATATATGTATATATTATATTAATATTAGTATTTATGTATGTACAATAGAAAGAAAAAGAATTATATGAAAAGATGCGTTTTATAATATGTTTTCTGATTTTAAAACTTAATTATCTCGAGATTAAATTTACATGATAAGCGTTTTATAATACATTTTCTGATTTTCTTATAAATAATAATTTTGAGATAATTTTCCATTTCAATCTTATTTTGCTTGTTTTTCTCCTAAATAACTCCAAAATATTCATAAACGCAAAGGGTCTGGACTCTAAGATTAGAGAAATTCTCTTAGATAGCCCATTTTAGTTTGTTCTTCACAAAATAGTTTTTAAGGGAGAAAATGACCAAAATAGTTTTTTAGAAGCTAATTTTTTTATTAATATGCATTTATATCCCTAGGGTTAACTAATTTAGACTTTAGGGTTTAGAGTAAAGGGGTAGGTTTGGGGATAAGGTTTCAAATTTCAAAAAAAAATTGAAAATTTCAACAAAAAAAATATCATTTTGGTCATTTTATTTTTCTATAACTATTTTTATGACAAAAACTTAAAAATGACTATTTAAGAGAATTGCCCCTAAGATTATCATATATGGACGGACAAATTATGCTCAAACACGCATTAACCTATTCTAAATGTTCATATATAATGCGGTGAAACCAAATGGAAATAAAGTAATGAACTAATGCAAAACCATGAAAAGTCTTATTAAACCCAAACTGTATACCCTAAACCCAAATCCTAAACCTTAAACCTAAAACCCAAACACTAAACCCTTAAACCCAAACCTTATACCATAAACCCAAATACTATACCCTAAACCCAAACAATATACCCAAAAACCTAAACCCTAAACTCAAATCGTAAACCCTAAACCCAAATTTTAAATCTATAGGGTTTCGGTTTAGGGTTTAGGAATTGGGTTTAGGGTATATGGTTTGGGTTTAGGGTTTACAGTTTGGGTTTAGGGCATATGTTTTGGGTTTAGGGTATATAGTTTGGGTTTAGGGTTTAGGATTTGGGTTTAGGGTATTGGATTTAGGTTTAGAGTTTAGAGTTTGAATTTAAAAAATTTAGGTTTAGAATTTAAAAAATTTAGGTTTAGAATTTAAAATTTAGGGTTTGGGATTTAGCTGGCGACTTTTGCATCGTTAAAATTAGCGTTATTTTCTTTTAACTGTTTTTTTTTAAATGAAATTTTTATATAATAATCTACGTGCCATTTTGATTGGTGATAAAAGAAGAGGTGAATTTAAAGGTTCACCCTAGGGGGTGAACCTAAGTTTTGTTCGACTAAACCCAAGCGCTTGCCCATAACCTTCTCACAGTTTTATAAATAGTATTGCAATGGATTATATGACCACAAATTGAGAATGAATGTATCTTTAGAAATTAGAGTATCTAACAAATTAAATAATAATATTTTCTATAGGTAAATTAGATAATGAAAATAATTATATTCAGCCTCTTAAAATATAACAAGTAGCAAAGGAGTATATAGTGAAAATCCAAAAGATCTAACAGGAAAATCGAGTCTTAATTTTTTACGTTCTCTCACATTTTTTATTATTTTATTTTTGTTAATAGTTAGATATTATATTTAAAAACTAGCGTTGGACATGCTCACAGAAATTTGATTTTTTTTTTCTTTCTATTGTACACTATTTCTTTAACTAGTTTATGTGTGCTTTTATCTCATTCTATCAAACTTTGAGATCCATATAGTCCATTATGCCAGCGTACATGATTCATGAAACATTACGCATATATATATATATATTGCACTTGATCAATTAATAAGCATAGAAGCAATAACACTTATATTATTATTAATCTAGAAATATTGGTTGGAAAGAAATATACAAATACAAGAGGATAAAACAATATTAAAATATTGGAATAAAAATAATTTATGACATGTTGTACAAGAACCACGCCGAGGTTTTAGGGAAAGTCAGAGATGCCAAATTATTAGTCTCAACTTTAATAACATAATATTACTCTCTTCTTTCATATTGGGTGTGAATAGTGACAAAGAAACGACGAGGAATAATGTATTCCTAAAAAAACTCACCATTTACAAGGAACAAATATTCCTTCTCATTCCCTCTCGTTCTTTTTTTTGCAGAGAAATAAAGAACAAAATTGTTCCTTGTTAAATTTGAGAAGGAACAATCATTCCTTTTCATTCCTATTATTTTATTCATCTCCATTCTTTTCCTATTCATTCCTCTTATTTCTAGATTGGTCACCAGTCGGACCCATTATTTGTCGTTCTATGTTTATTCACACATATTAAGAAAACATATGATTTTGTATATTTTCAAAATAAAAACACAATTACTTATACACCTAACCATATTTCAACCAATAAAAAAAATAAAAACACAATTACCTATGAATCTTATTAATGAATTTTGCATTGAAACTCTAAAACGACACTTATTTTGAAACGAAAATTTTTCCCTACAGCGACAAGTAATATGAAACGGAGGGAGTACATGATATTAGCCACCAATAAGAATTTTAAATGCAGTCAGCCAATAATATCTATATATATATAATGGAAATTATTCTCTTCTTATGCCATATAGAATTTCACATGGCTTTTTTCTCAACAAAACAAACTATCTTTTTCTCTTCTTTTATTGAAAAAAAATCTGAAATTGCAATTTTTGACAAGAAAATTCTAAAAATTGAAAAAAGTTAACTAAAAAATTAAACTTGAGATTCATAGACTTCAAAGCAAACGAAAACAGCATCCGCCTCTGGTTCAATTCATAAGCTACACCAACACCAAACTACCGGCTCCACTCTCCCAGATCAATCCACAGGATTTGCGAGGCTCTCCATGTCCAAAGCTGACGAAAAGACCCTAAGACGACATATTCCTAAAACTTCACAACTGCAACCTTATCTTTTATCTCAAACAAAATCTTCACCCCCAATACGTTAAATTGCCGAAACGAGTCTTAGTTTTTAAACTGGTCAAATCGCCATAGATTATGGCGATAAATTTTGATTGGAAGAATAACCTTCCTCCCCAGAGTCGTCAACGAACTACCATGCTACTGAGATAACTGGACCTCCTCACGAACCAAACCCAAACGATGTGAAAGAGACAGACGACTAAGAGACGCATGGGATTAATCATTGTTCCTCCTCACCGTACTTGAGTGAAGATAAGAACGGGAGAGCTCCTACAGCATCAGTCGGTAAGGCTGCATCATCCTCTCACCGGACCGGCTAACAAGCTTTTGCGCCGCAAAATTATTCACATCCACCGGTTTATTGGATAGAAATATTGGACAGCTGTTTAAAAAACGTTAATAGAGTTTTTGAAAGAAAAACATGGGGTCAAATCACGTTTTTGAAAGTATCATGGGGGTCAGTATACTAAACATGATTCATCAAATAATATTATTTTGCATGATTTTGATGTAAATTTCATTATCATATTCATGTTGTTCTTTTTTTTTATAAACATTTGAGTATATTTATTTTATATTAATCTTTTTTCAGGTTTGAAAAACATTAATTAAAGTTCACTTAATAGTCTTACAAATTTGTAATGAACCTATTAACCTCGGGACAGGGATCATACTAAAACACATGTTCTAATCTAATATTTTTTTACTTATTTAGATTTATTATAAAATCTATAATTTTTTAACTGTATTTAGTCTTCTTAGTAGAGTTATAATTAGTTTTGTATTATTTTTAGGTTTCAGTTATCTTCAAATTATCGTTCAAATTCATTACATAATTGTTAAGCAATAAATATTTATTACCTAATTCATGAATGCTAGTAAATTTAAAATATTTTTTTCCTTTTGGAATCAAAATTTGTTTTTTTCAAGAAAATTAAAACAATAAAAAATTGTTTTTTTTCTTAAATTTAAACTGTAACACTTTAAACAATTATATTTTGATATGAATAATTTAAGAATCATTTTGTCCAGCATAGCATGGGCCATAATACTAGTTTATAAATATAGTTTGCCAAATCGTGGCTATAATTCTGTTTAATGAAATATTGTAGCCACCACACATCAATACATTTCGATGAATTCAACCAATATTAAATCCAAAATAGGAAAATTGTAGCTATTCTTGTCAAAACTAATTAGATAGTTTGTGTATATCAAATATTTTATTGAAACTTATCAAATTATTACTTAATGTAACAGATACTTTCTATACCTTTTTTTTTGTTAAACACTTTATAAAACTACTACAACAAATAATTATAAGGGAAATTAGGTGAGATAAATGGACAAAAAAACTCATAATTCATTAACTAACCAAAATCACACACTTTCTTTCTTTTTTTCTCTTTCTATCTTTCTATATCTTTTTTTATAAAAACAAATTGTTTTGGTTATTTCACAAAGAAACCAAAAATAAACAATATTTTTTTGCTATGGAAATAAAATTATATATAGCTATTTTTTAATTTTCTAGAAATTTGTTGATTCAGAGATTTTATTTTCTTTAAAAAGTTTGATTTGTTGATATATTGGCTTTAGATAAAAATTTGGTTGTCTAAAACATCTATAGCTATAATTATTCACCCAGTGGCGGATCTAGACATTTTTTTAGAAAATAACAAAAACAATTTTGAACTGGGGGCACTTTTAATGCTTATTCATTAAACCACAGATAATTTTATCAAATTAATCTAACTTATTCAAGAAAAAATAAAAAGAGTAGGGGACATGTGATCCCATACCCATATATATACATCCGCCACTGCATTCACCCCCTGAACTTTACATCTATGATGTTTGTGAGCATTTTTAAATGACAAATATATATTATTTGAACCAAAAAAGCGTGTTCCCATGGAAAGAATACTATGCATATGTTGTACAAAATATTTTCGATGGAAGAGAAAAAATTAAGAAAAACGTGATCATCATATAAATATTTATTTTCCGTATTAAATATTTCATTTGCGTACTACTGATCGGATGTTCAGCCCATATATATATCTCATTTGTGTTGTCTCTAATTGATGAGATCAGCGCAAAGAAAGGGTAATCTTTGATCAGTAAACGATAACCATCACACATAAATAAGATTATCTATATGATTAGAAATGAGAATCTAAAATTATTATATATGCTTTATTGATGATGTTGCTTTTGGTGAAGGAAAAGGGTCATAAGAACTTTAGTTTTAATATTGCATATAGTTCCGGCTTGTACTTTGGATTGGAGTACTTACTGAGAGTATTTGGAATTGCATTGTAAACAATGCATAAACATACAGCATATGCATATGCACACAAAGATGCCCATACTTCTATAAAGTTATAAACATTAAAAAAGTGGATATGTATCTTACGGCATGATTATCCGTGGAACCTGCAAATATTGCAAGAAATAGTTATAAAAACTTTTAAATAATAATTGTTTTTGCTCTGTTTGCGGGGTTCACTGACATATGGCAGTCTACAACTAATTCATTTAAAAAAATATTTTTTTTTATTTCAGATATTTTTTTTAAAAGAAACTCAATTTGGGTTTCAGAGATAAAAATGCTCTTATGCATTAGATAAGTGATAGCTCTTTTAACAATAGTATAATATCTTTTTCAATATTCATATATACATGATACATTTATATATGCAATATAATGGTATAGCTAATTCTAAACAAGAAATATATGTATCCTAAAAGAAACTAAACATATATATTTATATATATATATAAAATTGTTTTTTCTCTTGTCATGATGACACATTATTAAATAAGAGAAGAAGAGCGCGACACATGGCAACTCATCAAACTGAATTTCGTAATGGATTTTGTTATGTGGGCTTCGTTTATTATTTTGCTTTGTTTCAATCAATAACCCAGCTTGAATAGAAAATTGATCACTTTCTTCTCTACAATAACTAGGTTTAATCGTTTTCATTAATTTATCTTCGTCATCTAAGGTTTTTCGTGAGACAGATCCATCAACATTAAAACTATCGCCATTAAGAAGACTTTCTTAAAGTTGTGTGAGAAGAATTTGTCTGAGGAGTCACAGTACCACGTCTGTTCGTCTTATATTTTTTTCTCCAAAACATTACAGATTCATCCAATCATCGCCAATAAAAACTATCTTTACTCTTTTGATCCACAACAAGCACTATCATCATTCCATGCATCTTAATTCTTTTCCAGTAGGTGTTTATTCACTTATATAAAAGCTAATCCTCATCTCATGAACATCATTCTCTCAATTCCGAAAACAGTCTGGTACTTATTTTTTAGTTTGATGGCTAACTCACTCGTTCTTCTCCCTGGTTTATAAGCCGGCCGCTGTTTTCCCACTTTCAAGGTGCCATTTCTCAGATTTTGGGAAGCTCAACGCGATGGAGAGCTGATGGGTAATAACATGTTTCTCTTCGGTGCTAAGGTAATTCCTTTCATAAAACTCATTATCATCTTCGTTTCAATCTAAAACCGGTGAATTAACTCATAATTGTCAAACTGTTTTCAAAATCTTAACTAAACATCTTAAGGATTCATTTTTTTAATTCGTTTTGTTTCTTATCCATCGGTTTTACATGTTAATTTCACATGGTACCGGAGAAATGAGAACACTAACATGTTGAAAAATCTCATTCTTCGCATGTGAATCGTAATAACACATTCATTATCTTTTAACAATTCTCATAGGAAAAATGAAAAAGAATATCTCTATTTATACATATTATAATACACAACATGAGTCTGGCTGAATATATTATGTCTACATACAAACTCTTACGTACACTCCACAAGTTACTAACTCAAACAACCACACCCATAACATCAAGTTTCCAAATAAAGTATGAATTATGGACACTTTGATAAACCAAAGGGATATGTACCAAACTAGCCACATGAACCTAAATTGTTAAGCATTGTCTATATAATGATAAAATCATCACATAATAAGAAGACTCCAACCAAAAATGCACACGGTTAACAGATGTCGACCCCAATTATTATGGAGATAATTAGATTAGAAGCCATCAGTTGCATTTTTCAAAATGGACACCTACAAATTAATATTGATGTCTTTAGTACAATCTAAAATAAATATTTATAATCCATCACATTTACTCTACAATTGATGAAGCGTTTCAACCATCTCACAACTCATCTATAAATACCGAAATGCAGCTCATCACTATTGAGCCGACATACAAAACAACATGGTCTACCGACATCTCTTCTCAAAGCTTGAAAGTCTCCACTGACATCCCTTCTCACATAGGCTTGATTTTACATGGAAAATTAAAGAAGAATAAACCAACAATCACATGTCACCACTACAACCTTAAAACCGGTATGATATTTCATCCTAGTACAAGAAAATGATAAAGTTTATTTTCATAACTAATCAAAATATATTAAATAATTGTTTTGGAGTACTATTTTGAAAATCATAATTAATCGAAATTATTTCAACACCTTTAACAATTTACAACACCCGGCTAGAACATAAGAATTAAAGATAAATAGTTAACGATGAAAGTAAAAAACTCGCATTCTAATCTTACATAAAATAAATAATGATTTACGCTCACATTTTTCATAGAAAAAAATATGAAACTACAATAATCCCTAAAGCATTATGTGAAATACGGATCCACCCCAAAAAACAACACGGCCTAATACACTTATAAACAAACTTTTTCGTATATCAAATCCTGCGTAAAGCGTGGACTTCCCCTAGTAGTACCAAGATGATCATAAAAGTTGTATCTAGAATTCAATAGCTGAGAATTTAAGATCTATAACCTACTCAGATGGGCAAATACGATGAATAAAATGTATACTGGTATTTTACATATTTGACAAATATATTAAAAACTCTGGAATAAAACTTGCTTAATCAGAATATATTCGTAACTGGAGATTAATTTCCTAGGACCTAATCTGATTTTCATGCATGCGACACTATTACACTTTTCGTGAATGGAAAAGTTCTTGAAAAGGATAGAGATAAACTTTAGATCCAAAACAGATCTTGAAACGAAGGGTTTGTATGTTCCCATTTGCTTGTTCACGCACTACACCTCCCAATGAGCCTAATCATCTTCCAATCATTTGAATACATTGTAGAAAAAGAAGTGTTCAAAAGAAGGGTTTGAACATTGGTGAATGAAGACAAAAATTAAAATAAAAAGTGTAAATACTAATAATACCTAACCCCATCTTCAAAGTTCAAACCACTTAATAAAACTATTTATCATAAACAAAGGGTGTGAACATATGTAACCATCGCCTTATAGTCAAATTATTAGCTATTAAAATAACAATCAGTCGGGGTCCATCTCTTAATGATAGGGATATAAAGTATTTATTATTGTTTAAAATAACAAGTACTAGAGATTAACTTGACATATGCTTGCACGTCCTCTTTCATACACAACCCCTCTTCGTCTCCACCTTCTCTTTCTCTTATCTCTCTCTACTTCTACTCCTTTTCTTACTTGCGCAACTCAGATCTTTTCAAAAGCAATCAAGATCAACGAAATATCTGATTCTTGGTCGTTATCATTGATCAACACTTCTTCCCCTGCTTAATTTCTTGTAAATATATAACTATATAGTATATAGAAATATACAGTCATGAAGCGTGGTCTATATATGTCAAAAAGCTACAATGGTCACGAAAGCAGTCAAGAAACCGGACCCGAATCACCAAATTCTCCAACCTTCAACGCTGTCATTTCTTCTCAGTCACCTAAACGAAGGTAAATTAATAATATACACATCTTTGATTCGAGTTACAAATAATTTTATGAAAAAAACTTAGCATTAAGTATGTTCATATATTGATGTACTTGTTAATTAACAACAGTAGGAGATCCATGGAGAAGAGAGTAGTGAACATACCAATGAAAGAAATAGAAGGATCACGGCACAAAGGCGACACAACTCCACCGTCAGATTCATGGTCCTGGCGTAAGTACGGACAAAAGCCCATTAAAGGATCTCCTTACCCTAGAGGTTATTACCGTTGTAGTAGCACAAAAGGTTGTCCGGCAAGGAAGCAAGTCGAGAGAAGCAGAGACGATCCAACAATGATTCTCATCAGTTACACCTCTGAGCATAACCATCCTTGGCCTCTCGCTTCTTCTTCTAGAAACGCATCCAAACCTAAGCCCGAGCCCAAACCCGAACCCGAGGTGGAGCAGGAGGAGGGTGATAATGATAATAAGTTTATGGTTCTTGGGAGAGAGATCCAAACAACGCCGTCTTGCGTCGTCGATGAGTTTGCTT
>MU107191.1:11559-62525 GCA_012274485.2 Sinapis alba | reverse complement strand
AGAGAAAGTGAAAGAGATGAAGTTTTTTAACCTTTACAAACGAAAAAGGAAAGTCAAAATCTATTTTTAGAAGCATTAAAAGCTTCAAATTGGTTGTTCATGGTGGTTGGTGTATTGAAGCCAATGGCAATATTGTAAATACTTGATGAAGATGAGGCTGATATGGTAATACACACATTTTCGAAAAAAAAAAAAAAAAATTACATTAGTGGCATTTTCGTAAATTATCTGAAATTCTAGGGTGAATATGGAAAATCAAAATTTCAAAAAAATCAGAGGTTGGTTTTGCAATTGACTTCAAGTTTTGAGTCACTTTTGCAAAAAGCCCTTTAATTTTCACCAATTTGTATTACTGAGTTAATAAATATTAATTATTTTGTTAGATTTTTATCTATCTAAACTTAATTATTTAACAAAAAACTATTTATTTTATTACATTATTCTCTAATCAAAATTATAATTATCCTTTAATTGGATAACTCTCTAACCAAATTTTACAATAAACTAAACAAATTTATTTAAAATGTGACTGCAAACTTTAAATGATATATATTCATGTATATTATTATTTTATTTCACATAAAAGTATAAAATATTTTTGTTAAAACATAGAAATTTATTTTTCAAACATATGTTAGATAATTTGATGATTAATATAATTAAAACATATATATTTGAATTATAAAAATATAATAAATAAATTTCAATTTAATATTTTCCTTAAAAATAATATAGAAGTAGAATTTATTTGGCATATAAAAAATTAGAAACATATCTATCTATCTACTTTATTAAAATATAAATATATTTTATTTTCAAAATATATATTTATTAATATATATATAATATAATAATTAGTGTTTAAATTTATAAATAATACATCAAAAGAGTTATTATAGTTAAAAATATTAATTGATGAATATATTATATAACATATTTTTTTGATTAGTTTTATATCGAACTGTAATATGAATAATCAATAATTTATAAACAATTAAAAACTGTCAATTTATTATAAATATATTATAAATCAACAAATATTTATATAGACGGATGTTTATGTAACCAGTGCATTATAGATGAGGTTCTAGTACTTATTAAACCCAAGAAAAAGATAAAGCGCATGTTTTTTTTTCTTATTTTTGCTGGTTACAATTCGTTGTCATCGTATAATATTATTATAATCAAACATTAGTCAAATAAATAATCTTTTCGCGTACTGTATGGCTGAAAATATTAGCTGGAGGTAGACTCATGCAAGTTATAAACTCATCCTTTTATATATTTCTTGGCTAAAGAAAGTGACATTTTGACTTTTTTTAATCACCAAAAAGAACGTTTATTAAATATTATCCTAATAGTATTGCTGAATCGGATTTTGGGTTGGTTTTGGTTGAAGAAAAACAGTAAGTGAAAATGATATACTAAAACAAACTTCACATCTTCAAAAATATCAGATTAAATAAAAAGAATTATCAGAGTAAAGCACCACTATCTTTCAAAAATATCATAGAAAAGATAATTAAAAGATTAGGTGTGGAATAAGCATTCAGATAAATATCTGGTACAATCGCAAAACCAACCAAGATAACCAACTCGGTTCAAATAAATCAAGAACCGGAAGAAACATGTGTGAGAACAAATGAAAACAGAGAAATAAATCAGACAGTCTTTATGGTTTTCTATAACATGTCTTGCCCAAATTAATCTAAAAACTATTATGTAAAAGTGGATTCGCAAGTTGGAGTTTGGTTTAAATAACAGCCATAGCTTTTTCTTAGAACGAACCCAAAAAATAATATCAGAGAATTTTCATCATTACAACTTTTTAAAAATAAATTGTATAAATTTTAATATATATATTTTTGTGCCTTCACACGTCTTCTTCTCTGACTGCCACTTTTTTTCTTGTCCTTCTTATTTGTTCTTGCTCGTGGGTTAAACTCTCTGTCACTATTATAAATATCGAAACTCCGACATTTCTTCTGTTCAAATTCTCCTCGAAAGTCCCCCAAAGAAAAAAAAAATCAAATCTTTGTCTGATCGGAGAAGATGAAGGCAAGACGTGGGAGACGCCCTGAAGTACGATGCTTGTTGCTCTTCTCTGTTTTCATTTTTTTTTTTATTCACTGATATTCATAAAGATTCTGACTTTTGTTTTATGAAAAACAGAAGTTTTGGCCTTCGATTGTGATGAACAAATGGTTGAACATAAAGCCGAAAGTGTACGACTTTAGCGAAGACGAAGTCGATACAGAAACTGAGAGCGAAGACGACGGTAAGTGTTATTATTACTATTATTCTCAAGAATTTAATTTGTTCTCTCTTTATTTAATCTAATATTCTGGGTCCCTTTTCACAGTGTGCTCGGTCAAAGACGTAGCTGATGCTTGCTGCGTAGCTGATGAAGACAGCCATGGAGGTCGCCAAGCTGATCACTTCAACAAAGTTTCAGGCAAAGATTCTATTTTGTTTATTAAAAATTAACATATAGAGTAATTGAATCAGAAATTCAGAAATAAGTTTCTAATATTTTTTTCTTTTTATTTTAATATTCTACAGACGGTGGTGTGAGGGGTTACCATAGAAAACACCGACGAGGCAAATCGGAGACTTTGAGAGCCCAATACATCAACACCAAGGACATCAAGTAAGGGTATTTCTGTAATTTCAAATCTTTTCCGCCGTGTGAGAATATCTCTGTCTCTTTCTCACACGCTTTTTTTTTGACTTTATAGAGTGACGGTGGCTTCATGGAACGTCGCCGGAAAACGTCCCTCCGATGATCTCGATATAGACGACTGGCTTACTACAGATAACCCTTCAGATATTTACATCATTGGGTATGTAATAATATTAAGTCACCTACCTTCTCCTCTGTTTCGATCCACGATAAATCTTCTTCTTTTTTTTTATCTAAACTTTTTTTTTGTTAAAAGGTTTCAAGAAGTGGTTCCGTTAAACGCCGGGAACGTTCTCGGAGCAGAAGACAGAGGTCCAATTCCGAAGTGGGAATCTATAATCCGCAGAACACTGAACAAATCCAAGAAAGAATCAATCAACGATCAATCATCACCAAGCAATTACACCAACGTTCTTCTTCATAGGTCTCACAGCGCTCCATCGTCTCCTGTCTTAGCACAACAAACAAACTCCATCATCGCCGATGTCATGGTCGAGAATCTCGCCGCGGATCAGTCGTTAGACTTAGCTACAGACGAGTTCATCGACGCTGCAACCGCTTTACCGAGTCTTGAACCAGTTGGGAATATTCCAGACGTGGACTGGCCTGAACGAGCTTTAGACGAGAATCCTCAGATTGTTGGATCAGAAGGGAAGCTAAGGAGAGTGTTGAGCAGTAACGCTATGTTAGGGTTTAAGCTACCGGAGAATCCGACGGGTGTGAGTAGGTTTTCTTTGGACGCAAGGAACTTGAAACGGTCACGGAGCTTTGAAACCCTAAAGCTGAGTTGGAATGATATCAAAGAAGAGAATGATAATAACTCTTCCTCCTCCTCATCGGAAGCTGCGAAAACTCTGTCTGATGATTCATCAGACGGAGATTCGTCTTCCGATGAAGGAGATAAGATCGGAAGTACTTATGGATTGTCGGAAGATCTGGTGGAAGAGTGTCGGAAGGTGAAAGATTCTCAAAAGTATGTGAGGATAGTGAGTAAGCAAATGGTTGGGATCTATGTATCGGTTTGGATCAGACGGCGGTTAAGAAGACACGTCAACAATTTGAAAGTTTCTCAGGTTGGAGTTGGCTTGATGGGTTACATGGGAAACAAGGTACTTAACAAATAAACCCTAACTTCATTTCCAAGTCATCTTAATACAAAGAAAAAACAAGCAGTTTCCTAAGATTTGATAATTGCAGGGATCAGTATCGATCAGCATGACACTGTATCAATCAAGAATGTGTTTTGTGTGTTCACACTTAACTTCCGGTCAAAAAGACGGTGCTGAGCAACGCAGGAATGCTGACGTGTACGAAATCATACGCCGTACTCGTTTCGCATCGGTTCTTGATACCGATCAACCGAGAACGATTCCATGTCACGAGTAAGTGATGAATCAAATATTACAAAACACAAAGCAAGTGATCTTTGTCCTAAAATGGGTTTGTTTGTTTCCTTCAACAGTCAGGTATTTTGGTTTGGTGATTTGAATTACAGACTTAATATGTCAGACAGTGAAGTAAGAAAGCTTGTCTCACAGAAACGATGGGATGAGCTCAAGAACAGTGATCAGGTTCGGTCTCTTTGTTCAGTTCGGTTTTAATATGTTATACATCTATGTTACTTTAATTGTAACAAACTAATATCAATTTTAATGTAACAGTTGATTAGAGAATTACGAAGAGGACATGTCTTTGAAGGATGGAGAGAAGGACCGATCAAGTTCCCTCCGACATATAAATACGAATTTGATTCCGATCGTTACGCCGGAGAAAACTTGAGAGAGGGAGAGAAGAAGAGAGCTCCTGCTTGGTAAGTCACTAAAAGTTAAAAAAAGTTTTAAGTGTTATGGGGCCATTATGTTATTCCTTTTTTTGTGTGTGTGACAACTTGTGTTATTCTTAAAGTCATTTGGTGTGTGGTGTTAACAGGTGTGATCGAATATTATGGTTGGGAAAAGGAATAAGACAAGAGTGTTATAAGAGATCGGAGATAAGGATGTCTGATCATCGGCCGGTCACTTCCATATTTAACATCGGAGTTGAAGTTTTTGATCAACGGAAACTTCAAAGAGCTCTTCATGTTAACAACGCCGCAGCTTCTGCTGTTCATCCTGAACCTTCTTACTCGTTCTAAGCGTCTCGCAAAGATATTAATAACTTATTAACGAATTTCTGTGATTAATTTTATACGTGGAGGATTTGTTTTTGGTTTTAATTTTTTGTTTGTTTTGTAATGTCATCTAAAAACTAACTTTTACATGTTAAATTGTATACGAGTCTGTTTAATTGTCTTCATTTCCTCTGATTTTCTTACAATGATCTACTATTTCCACTAAAAATTGCTAAAAAATACCTTTTTTTTGTATGTGTGCATCAGACTCTTATATTCATAAAATTTAAAGAATCACTAATTTCACATCTTCCTTCACAAACTTTACACTTATCTATGTGTAAGAAGAGTTAATATGCGGATAGCATGTGCCACAATATTAGATTCTCTATAATTGTTAATTTGTCGGTGTTTATGAAAGAGGCTACCCATTGACTATACAGTTCATTTACGACTAAAACAGTGTGAACTACAAATTACATTGTCAAACATCTATCAGATTTTAAAATTGGTATATAACAATGTACTAGAGAATGCTTAAATTTAAAGAAGTAATTTGTGCTTTTTCCTTTATTAATCGCAAGACAAAATAAAATCAGATGGGAATAGCCACATTTCCTCCTTGGTATAGTTTAGACCATGATTAACCCTAAGAACCCCAATTGGGGTTCTTAGGTTTTTTTTTTCTTTTTCTTTTCTGTTTTTTCAAAAAAAAAAAAAAAAAAAATTAACCAATCGTGGGTCGTCACGTGTCCGTGGGACCCGTGAACAGTGCAAGAAACTCTTAAGAACCGGTTCTTATTTAAGAGTTTTAAGAACCGGTTCTTATTTAAGAGTTTTAAGAACCGGTTCTTACACTATTCATGAGACCCATCCCCCTAAGAACCCCTCTAAGAACCCCCTTTAATCATGCTCTAAGAATCCTTCTAAGAACTCCCTTTAATCATGCTCTTAGGACCCAAGAAGACGTACGCACGTGCCCCATGATAGGCGTATCATGTGACTCCTTTTTCTCTCCCACTGGAAATTTTTTTGACGAGAAGAGAATTTAATAATGTGCAACCCAAAAGTGATAATCCTAAATTTTAGGTTATTATCAACTAGAATGTCTTGGAATTTGGAATTTGGAATTTGGAATTTGGCCACTAGTTTAGATTTTCGAATAGTGGTGTAGTTATTGTTGACACGAAAAATGTATTGGAATTCTAGTTTACTTTCAACTATTAAATAAATAAATAAACTAAGTATTCTTTTGTTAAAAACATATGTATATTTTAAAATTTTCATATATTTTCATTTTTATTCTTTTGATAATAAATATATTATCTTTTGTTATTTAACCTTTTCATAATTTTAACAAATAGAATTCAATAAATATAAATTATTATTTAAAATACGTTGTAATGTATTTTTAAAATATCTTTTTAAAACATAAATATTTTGGAAATAGAAAAAATAATATTTTTATTATTATTTAATTAATTCTTATTTATGTTTGTTAAATGATTTATATTTTATTTTAATTTTAAAATATTATACGATTTAATATTAAAATGTGTCAAAATCTGAATTAAAATTTAGTATAGTTGAAAATTTCATTAAAATTAAAAAAAAATTGCATTATTGTTATGCTATTTTTTATTATTATTATTATATGGAAATTCCGGGGACAAAGTCCATAATCCCTCAAGTTCGAGATCCGGCAGACACTAATACCATGGAGAGAAAACCCATGACATAAAGTATTCTTCAAACGAAGGATTGAACCCATGAACACAACAACACTAACGCACTTAAACCAACTTGGCTGCTACATATGTAATTTGTTATGCTATATTTATATATCATTTTTACATTTACGATATTATTAATCAAAAATATGCATCTATATATTTTTCATATATATTATTATTTTCTTTATTTGCTCACATATTAGTTATCAAAATATAATATACAAGTTTTCTAATATTTCGTTATTCTGTTCCACTATTTTATTGTAAATCATATATATTCTTGAACTCTATAGTATTAAAGTTATTAAATAACTCACATATTAATTTATCAAAATCCATATCCAGATAACTTGTTATACCAGTAGATTTAATTTCGGTTGTGTGAGGACTAAGAAGAAAAAACAGTTTGCAAAATCTGGAAGCACATGAAAGTTCATTTTCATCTGAAAGCTTATATTATAACCAAAATGTTAGCCCTCACATATCCATCGGCCCATCGCTACATGGGAAAATGCCTCAACACAGAGGATACTAAACTTCTAGCAAACAATACCGTAATTAGTTAGAGCTAGATAGAGATTAGAGATAGTAGAGCTCATGTTGAGTGCAAGAAAGTTAAAGCCTCTTGTTTCGGGTTAGTGAGTTTGTTGGGGTAAAATATTTACTGTGGATTTCAAACATCATTTTGTGGTAATTTTTTTTTTTGTTCTTAAACATCATTTTATGGGTAAGACATCGCCTTTTTTGTGGAAGAGTTAAACTTAACAGAAACGTAAGAAAAGGAAACTATACTTTTCTCATTTGTTTCCTTCCAAAAATTCATTCTTAAACAATTTCTGTGGTTAAAAATTCAATATTTATTCTACCTCTTCATCTGCTTTTAACATAAACACAGAGCCACAAATATTATAAATTCCAAACTTACTCCTGAAGGAGAAGAGACACAATCTTCTCTCAAACTCGACGGCATAATCATTTTTGATTATCAACTCATCACTATTTCCCATCCAGTTTCTGCTAATTTCTTGGTGAATTCTGGTGTTGCTTTTGATGGGTTGTTTCCAGTCCAAAACTGCTAATCTCCCTTCTCCTGATGACCCATCAGTTCCAAACAAACCAGAATCAGGTTTTGACTCTTGTTTTTGTTTATAATTCTTTTTTGTATTTATTGTGTTTATACTTCTTAGTGGATGTATTATGTATAGACTTAGGTTTGTCTTTTTTTTGCCTAGTTCTGTCTTAGTTCTGTTGCGGGTCTGTTTTAATGATTGTGGGTTTAGTGTAAACTAGGTTTGAAGCAGGAAAGAGATTGAAAGTTCATAACTTTGTGGGACTAAACTCCAATACACCACCCTTTGAGCTTTTTTTTCTGTAGGATTTTGATGATGAAACTGTTATTGTGTTGCAGTAACTGAAGACCAAGGGAATCAGGAGAACCAAGTTCCATGTTTCAAAGAGTTTGAATTGAGTGAACTGGAGAAAGTAACAAATGGGTTTAGTCCCAGTTGCATTGTCTCTGAAGGTGGAGAGAAAGCTCCCAATGTTGTTTACAGAGGAAAGCTCGAAGGCAATCGTCTCGTTGCCATCAAGAGATTCTCTAAACAGTCCTGGCCTGATGCTCAGCAGTTTGTGGTAAGAATCAAACATTGATATTCTTATGTTATGGTCTTTCATTTCATTGATCGTCAGTGACCGGTCAAAGAGGAAAAGTATACATTAGTTAGTGTCTATCTTAACAAGAGAATATGCTAATCTCTGTGTGATAGCTATTGAAATGAAGGAAAAGTATACAACTACAGGTTACAAAAGCTACTTTTATCCCATGATATTGACTATATTATATCGACCACAGTTTTATTAGATTCTCTGTTAGCTTTATGATTGCAGATACCTTAGTAAAGGTGTGGTGTTTATGTGTCATCATATGAAAAGAAAAAAAGAAAAGAAAACATGATTTGGAACTTTCTTGTCTGTAATCTTGTCTGAAATGGAATAAGTTGATCTTGCGTTGACCAATGTTTGACTTGGTGGAATCAGGCTGAGGCGATTGGTGTTGGAAAGCTTAGATTCAACAGATTGGTTAATCTGATTGGTTTTTGTGCTGAAGGAAACGAGAGATTGTTGGTAGCTGAGTATATGCCTAATGATACTCTCTCAAAGCATCTTTTTCACTGTAAGATGACTACTTCTCTTTCATTAAAAGCACTTAAGAGACTTTGTTGATGCTCTCTCTTCTTGTGCAGGGGAGAAACAGCCACTTCCTTGGGAAATGCGTCTTCGAGTTGCAGATTTTATAGCACAAGCACTTGCTCACTGCAATGTAGAAAACCGAAAGATCTATCATGATTTGAATGCATACAGGATTCTCTTTGATGAGGAAGGTGATCCTCGTCTATCTACTTTTGGTCTTATGAAGAACAGTAGCAACGGGAAAAGCTATAGTACCAACTTAGCTTATACTCCACCTGAGTTCTTGCGAACAGGTATAAGCTCTACTTCAAGACACCATGAAAGGAGAAAACTCTTTTCTGATATATTTTTCCCATTTTTTGCAGGTAGAGTCATTCCAGAAAGTGTGGTTTACAGTTATGGAACTATTCTTATAGATCTTCTGAGCGGCAAACACATTCCACCCAACCATGTAATTGTCCCTGACAATCATCTTGTTTCATTCGGTCATCTTAATATGAGACTAGTGATATGAATGTTTGAATGTTCAGGCTCTTGATATAATAAGAGGGAAGAACGCATTGCTACTCATGGATTCATCACTTGAAGGGCAATTTGAGAATGAAGACGCAACCAAACTTGTTGATCTTGCTTCAAAATGTCTTCAAAACGAGGCAAAAGATCGACCTGATACTAAGTTTCTTCTCTCTTCAGTAGCACCACTACAAAAGCAGAAACAGGTTAAAGAATCAAATATGTTTGCTTACCACCAAGTTATTATTAACTTCTGTTTTGTGTGTGTTTAGGTTGCATCTCATGTCTTGATGGGTCTGCCTAAGAATACTGTGATACTACCAACTCTGCTTTCTCCTCTCGGAAAGGCTTGTTCTCGGATGGACCTTGAGGCTGTACACGAGGTTTTGCTTAAAACTGGTTACAGAGACGAGGAGGAAAAAGCAGAGAATGAGGTACTTGGAGAAACCATCTCTAACCGAGTTCTCTTTTGTTTTGTTCTGATTTTGTCTCACTTTTGTCTCTCCACAGCTTTCATTTCAAGAATGGACACAACCAGCGCAGGAGATGATCAACACAAAGAAGTTAGGAGACACTGCTTTCAGAGACAAGGACTTCGAGAATGCAATAGAATGTTACTCAATGGTAACAAACAAAGTCCTAATGATTGATTACTAGTTACATTTTATCTAAAACTGTTTTTGGTTACCAGCTGGTGGTGATGATGTCTGTTCCATCTGCGACTGTGTTTGCGAGACGGTCATTCTCCTACTTAATGACGGAACAAGTAGAGCTTGCGTTGAGAGACGCAATGCAGGCTCAAGTTTGCATACCGGAGTGGCCTACTGCGTTTTACATGCAGGCTTTAGCGCTTTCGAAGCTTGGAATGGAGACTGATGCTAATGATATGCTTAATGATGGTGCTGCTTTTGATGCTAAGCGACAACAACAGAGCAGTTGGCGTTGTTGAAGTTGAAGGAATGAACAGAGAGAGAGAAGAGAAGAGAGTCCCGAATATTAGTATGGGTCCTTTTCAGAAACAGAGTTACTACCCTTAAGAGTGTTTGTTCTGTTCTTTTGTCTTATTGTAAGAGAGAAACTTGTGAGGGATTGAATGTTATGGTGAATTAGGGTGGGTTTTATTTATGTTTTATATATATGAATAAATAAAGATTTGATGTTTGTGTGAAAATCTAATGTTTATTGTTTTGAAGTAATGCTATAGAAAAAGATGTAAAACTTGAGAAACTGGGTATGGAGGAGATTGAAAGTCCTCTTATTATTATAAGAAAATCCATTTTTAAGAGTAACACTGCTTTGGTATTTTAATTACAAACCTGTCATCTTGGCTGATTTGGCAAGTCATTTTAATTAAGAGATTGTTAGTACTACAAAATTTACAGCAATTGTTATTGGTACTTATTATATATATATATATATATATATATATATTTTTGGGCAATTCTCTTAAATAGTTTTTTTTAAGTTTTTGTCATAAAAATAGCCCTCAAAAAATAAAATGACCAAAATAGACTTTTTTTTTTGAAATTTTGATTTTTTTATTTTTTTTTTGAAATTTGAAACCCTAACCCCAAACCCACCCTTTAACTCTAAACCATAAAGCCCAAATTAGTTAACCCTAAGGGTATAAATGCATATAAATGATTTTTTTAGCTTCTAAAAAAACATTTTGGTCATTTTCTTTTTTAAAAGCTATTTTGTGATAAACAAAGTAAAAATGGCTATCTAAGGGAATTTCTCTATTTTTTTTATCAAACTTATTATATTTTTGGGTAATTCTCTTAAACAGCTTTTTTAAGTTTTTGTCATAAAAATAGCCCTCAAAAAATAAAATGACCAAAATAGACTTTTTTTTTTTGAAATTTTGATTTTTTTTTATTTTTTTTTTGAAATTTGAAACTCTAACCCCAAATCTACCCCTTAACTCTAAACTCTAAAGTCTAAATTAATTAACCCTAGGGGTATAAATGCATATAAATGAATTTTTTAGTTTCTAAAAAAAACATTTTGGTCACTTTCTTCCTTAAAAACTATTTTTGTGACAAACAAACTAAAAGAAGCTATCTAAGGGAATTTCTCTATATTTTTTTCTTAATACGTATTTTTAACAAATTTATTGTGTGTAAGACACGTATCTCTAACTAGTTTATTAGAGCAACCACAACACAAGTATCTAAGAGGGTATAGATACATTAAAATATTTTTTCTTAAAATGAAAATAAAGGAGAGAGAAGATCAATCCCTTTCCATTTAAGATTCCAACAAAAATATGTAATATACTCTTTGCAAATGTGGCATTTAATGATTGGTTTACTTGAGGTCTGTGATTTAATTTTTAACTATCAATTAAAATAGGTCAATTCTCTTAAATAGTCTCTTTTAAGTTTTTGTCACAAAAATAGTCCTCAGAAAATAAAATGACCAAAATAGACTTTTTTTTTTTGAAATTTAGATTTTTTTTTTTTTTTTTTGAAATTTGAAACACTAACCCCAAACCCACCCCTTAACTCTAAACCCTAAAGTCCAAATTAGTTAACCCTAGGGGTATAAATGCATATAAATGAATTTTTTAGCTTCTAAAAAAACATTTTGGTCATTTTCTTCTTTAAAAACTATTTTTGTGACAAACAAACTAAAAGGGGCTATCTAAGGGAATTTCTCATTAAAATATATTACAACTATTAATATTAAATCTGTTAAAAACTTTTGGGAAAATACCAGACGTTGTAGGTGCTCTTAGGTAAAGCTCAAGTCGAAGATGGATACATTATAGTTTACCACTACTTTAAGTTTGGGCCACACCATTTATGTCTAATTTGGTATGTTAAGCCCAAAGATTGACAATGAAACAAATGAATAATTTGTAATTACTTTGTTTAATGATATTAAATTGTCATCAAATCACGTCCACTCTTGTGAGAACAAATATGTCACATTCAAATATAAGACAATGTGCTAAATGATGACCAACATCTAGTCAAACATTTGAACTCGCGCAAACTCGCACATATGTACACATTCATGCATTGCGGTCAAACAAAAAATGTACGCATGCATGTGATAAAATTAAATTGAACTTATTTGTGCATACATCTATCATATACTCCCTCCGTTTTATATTAGTTGTCGTTCTAGGTTTATACACACAGATTAAAGAAATATTTAATTTTACATATTTTCAAAATAAAAACACAATTACCAATACACCTAACCATATATCAACCAATAGAAAAATATAATAAAGAATATTACCAATAAATTTTGCATTGAAAACCGAAAACGACACTTATTTTGAAACAAAAATTATACTCCAGAACGACATCTAATTTGAAACGGAGGGAGCATATAGTAATATATTTCTAACATTTAATTATTTGGTATGCTTTTAAAACTCAGCTCCGGGGTCCACATTGTTTTGTTAGGGTTTGATGTTGGTAGCTCAAATATATATAAACATGTATTGATTTTGGATCACTTAGCATTGATCTTATTAGTTTTTGCTGAAGACAAAAAAAAATCAGAGAATCAGACAGTCAAAAAGGCTCCTCTGACTTTGTTTTTGTTTTACTTTCATACTAACCTAATTTATTACAATGACATGCACGCACACGTAGAGATATGTTTTCTGTTTTTCTTGGTAGATAATGTGTACAATGTTTTTCTTTTAACTTGAATGTGAATATATATGTTATTTTTTTTGCTATAAATATTTTCATAATAACATTTATATTTATATTGAAATAGAGAAAAAAAACAGGAAGACAATCTTCTTTCCTTGTTTATTCATGCATGCTCAATTAGTTGTAGGCTTGTCGTTTTCGCCGTCTAATAGTCTTTCTGTTGACAAAATTAACAAAGTTGACGCCTATCTCCAACGTAACCTACCTTTTTTGCCTATACATTGTCGGAACCGTAGACTATAAACGCACACTATTTAACAAAAACAAGTAACACGATAGAGGACCTATGGTGGGTTGGTGTACATTTGATCACATCTAACTTTTATTTTCCACGTCAGGAAATATTGTAATAGTAATCTTTTTAAAGTAATTATTATATGTATATATCTAACTGAAATGAGATGGAACTGATTTTAGTATGAAAACTTATTTAACTTAATATAATATCATATTATGATCCCTCAAAATTAATTCATTAATTCTTGCTCAAACCGAAATTGACACTTAAAAATCCATCATCTCAACATGGCGTAAAAACAAAAAAATTATATTAGATATTCTAAAGAGTTTTAAATAATACTCCCTCCGTTTCAAATTAGATGTCGTTCTGGAGTATAATTTTTGTTTCAAAATAAGTGTCGTTTTCGGTTTTCAATGCAAAATTTATTGGTAATATTCTTTATTATACTTTTCTATTGGTTGATATATGGTTAGGTGTATTGGTAATTGTGTTTTTATTTTGAAAATATGTAAAATTAAATGTTTCCTTAATCTGTGTGTATAAACCTAGAACGACAACTAATATGAAATGGAGGGAGTATATAAAATATATGTGTCATTCCATTTATCATCACTTACTTTTATATTAAAAGTTAATATAACTTAACATGGCATTAGAGTCCAATCAATACAATCTAATCCGATTTATATTGATATGAGAAAAGTTGGTCCATCGAATTTTATCCAAACATTGCGATATTGACGCTAAAAAGCCACCATCAAAAAGATATATTAGATATAAAATCTTCCATTTTAAAATTTTTAGTGGATCTTAAATAATATATAAATTTTATGGAGCCAATCTACTCCCCAAGTGGTTTTAGATTAAAATCTCATTTAACTTAAAAGAATATATATTTAAAATCAAATAGTATACTAATTAATAATTAAAGAAATACTATGCAAAGGTCTTAAATTGGTTGATGAAAATAATATCTTATCCGTTTTGTTAGTTAAGTGGTATCAATTCATTTTTTTATATAAATTCTATCGTCTGATCCGGTCGGCCTCAAGAGAAACACTCTTAATGCTATAGAATGGATTAGCCTGAAAACGTACTGATTCGAGTTTGGAATACCTTTCGATTAATGTTAAAGGATGAACCAATCATCTGTTACAGTCCACCATGTAAACTATTTGGACCAAAGCTGAAGTCTAAAAGTATTTATAATTTAGTTCTCAGAAGGAATCAAATCCATGACTGATGTGGGTACACCACTTAGTTGTATCGGTTAATCTATTAGATATCGGTATTTTCTTTTTTCGCGGGTGATTTATTCAGTTTGGTGAGTAACAGATTGTATCATAGAATGTTTAGAACAGTCTGAGTATCGCTCCATCGTGTGTAAGTGAGTTGCTTTGGTTGAGATAATTGCTCTATATGTGTCGTTTTCCTCTTTAAATCCTTTATATGAGATGTGTATCTATAAATTTATGGCCACACCCATTTGATATCAAAAACAATTTTTTACATCTTGTTTTCTTACGATAGCTACAAATTTGGTATGAATTTAAACCCGAATATTTTAAAAGTATATTAGTAACCTCATATATTCAAACGTATACAATACTTATATATCTATATAATCAGACTCTTATAGCATCAGCATTGCAAAGAATTGAAGAACAACTCTTAAATATAAATATATTAAGAAGTTAGAAAACATGAAAGAGAAGAAAAAAAGAGGCAAAGAAAGAATGAGCAGCTCTGTGGGGAGAACAATGTTCTCCGGATGTCAAAAATTTATTAGATAATTTTTTATTTATCTATTAAAAATAAGTCAATAACTAATTTGTGTAACAAATATTAGTATCATAATCTTCAGAGCTGCTCTTTATTCTTTTTGCATTGCTGAAGCTCTTATATAGCTAGTGCAGTCAAGCTAGAATGTTTGTTATTGTATGTCTTTTTTTGGTCTAAAAAAATGGTTTCACCTATTTTTCAAGAATCTCAAGCATTGTAAATAATTATTTTCAATAAGAATTGAATTCTAATAACAGAATGTTCACTAGACATTCATTAACCGCTAGGCTAACACTTTATTGGTGTTGAAGAAATTATTTATAATGTTTGAATTTTTGACAAAAAGATAAAATCACTTCTATATCGTAGACATGTCCTCCTACCTTATGACGTAGTTACTTACGTTTTTCTGTATTCCAGGGCGATTCTGTTTTGTCAACGGCGATAATTATATGCCTATCTTAAAATTGCAAAGCTATATATAGATTTACATGAAAATACACGTAAGAAAACGAAAAACACGAGGAATTATGGTGAGTGGTGTCGGTTTTATGTAAGCAGTCGATTTGGACACATCAATTATGGGGGGGAAGAACCCCAATTGTATATTTTATTGTTTATTATTTTTCCTATAAGATAATATATATTTCTATATCACCTTAGGATCAAAAACATATTTAAGCATGTTTGTGCCGACACTATAGTGCGCTATCTATGATATTTATTTTCCACATGAGGCAAAATATATTCTGTTTATAAAAGAAATCATACAAACTATAAAAGAAATATGACGTAAACGCGAGCTGGTTTACCCAGCCCGATGTCTCTATTTTTTCTTTTTGACAAAGAAGCAAAACACATTGTTTTAAAGTTAATTTGGGTGAAAAAAAACAAGATGAATTTTAGGCAAAACAAGACTCAAGAGTATCATATTTTGAGATTTATATACAGAGATTTAAAAATCTGCATTTATTAGAGGTTGCAAATTTTATAATCTCTGCTTCTAAAAGGTAAATGTTTTAAAATAAAACTTCTTTTGAAAAATATATGTTTTATATTTTTATGCAATTTTTAATAGTTAATAATTGTTGTAAGCTTCAAAATTGTATTTATTCAAATACTATCAGTTTAAACTTTTGAAAATAACTAAAAACAGAAAATAATATGTTTATAATTTATTTTTAGTATGTTTTTCATTTTTTTGTAAAAAACAAAACAATACTACATCATTTAGAAACATAACGAGTATAAAAAGCTCTAAAAACAAAGAATGTGTTGTTGAAGTTTACTTACAACATTATAGAAATTTTATCAGATAGAAACTCTTTCAGTTTCTAAAAAAATAAAAATAATAATAATAATAATATTTTCTTGTTATAATTAATTTTATTTATTCTTAAATAGATGAACCAATAGATGAAAAGTAAATATGATTCGAGTATCTGAAAGTTTGGTAAAATCGAATCTTTTTGTCTTTTTCCTTCTAAATTTTTATTTTATATATTTTAATTTTTAGATACTCTTTAAGATGAAAGTTCTCTTAAAGTTCACAAACTTACGAAAAAATCAGAGTCCATCCTGGTGACAAGCTCATCAAGCATTGATTTACATGCTGGTAAGAGCATCAGCATTAGTTAGATTACATATTGTGTTTCTCACAGAAATATATGATATTTAAAAATATTAACCATAAAAAATAACATGTGTGTTTAAGAGCTTTTGTTAAGAGATATTGTACTTTTTCACAAAACACATTCTTTGTTTTCTCTTTCTTTTTGTTTACTTTTTACATTTTTTTTTTTTGTTAAAAACTCTTCTGAAAACTCATTGTACATGATAAGCTAGTTTAGTTAGTTTGAATTAGGTAAATGTTAGCTGATAACCGCAAGATATCATTGTTTTTTATTCTTTTTGTTTTTAGTCAAACGTTGTACTAGAAAAAAGGAAATATAAATTATATAATCATATAATCAAATCATCTTTTACATATTTTATAAGATAATAAAAAGAGAGAGATAATCATCAATAAAATTTGTTAATAAAAATCAAGCAAGCATTCATTGTGTTTTTACTCTTTTTGTTTTAATCAAATACTAGAGACAAAGAATCAGAAATTATAGAATCTTTCCACCTCGCAAAGTCACAACCTTTTTTTTAGGTAAGGGTGAATATTTTCGTTTAAATTTGGATCCAGTTTGAATTTGATTCAATTGTTTGTTTAGGTCTAAGAAAACTTTAGGCGAAATCAACCGATATTAGTTTTGTTTGGTTTATGTTTAGTATAGTTTGATTTAAGTTTGGTTTGATTTGAATTCAGTTTGATTTAGTTCGTTTTTGTTTGTGTTTGATTCGATTTACTTTAATTTTATTTGTGTTTGTTCAGTTCAGTTGAATTGATTTTTAGTTTTCTTCTAATTCGGTTATGAAAATATTATTCATTAACATAAAAAATCAACATTTGATATTAAATTGATAATTTATTTATATTAAACATCACAATAAAAATGTAAAATGTATAAGAATATTTTTTTAATTTTGATGATACTGGATAAGATTTATATTTTTGACCTTTTATTTTATTGTTAATTATTTCTTCTATTCGCTTAGAAGTCAAAAGTATACATTTATATTTAATTATTTAGGTTAAATATCTTAAATTTTAATACTAATAATATATTTAGTTAATCTATTTAAATAAACATATCAGTTTTTCAGTTTGGTTTAGTTTAAAATTGAACCATTTGATTGATAAAACTTGTAACCAAATAGTTTGGATATATATTTAAATTTGATTTGGGTTGATTTGGATTCTGTTGGGACAATTTAGTTTTGTTCGGTTTAGTTTTTGGACCATCCTTACTATTGGGTATATTTTTTGTATCTTATAGTTTTAGTTATCAGGTATTACACAAATGGGAACTAAACTTTAAACTACAATTTTACATCTTAAGCACAGACTGAGCTCTACTATATTTTACTATAAATAAACAAAAAAATTGTCCCTAAGTTAATAAAAATAATTTTAAACAGTATTATTAAATAATACTAAGATAACTATTAGTTTGCATTTCTATTTCCAAACTTCATCTAACAAACATGTATAATTAAGCTTTTTAATCAAAGGTTCTTTCAGTTGAGAAAACCAATAGTCCCTTTGTTTTTTTAGGCATACTCGATGGCATTTATTTTTGTACGACTTTGAAAAGCTTCTTTCTTCAGTAGTAACCGAAACTGAAATAGTCATCACTATACGACATACGATCCATGTGTTGGATACCTTTCTATCTTTTTCTAAAAATCTAATTTCTCGACCAGCTTTTTATTTCTTTTGGTCAAACATTTTTTTATAAACTTCAACACCATAAACATAGCATTGCCTTCAGTACCAAACGAACACCATGCGTCAGATAAATCTTTAGGTTGGTAGTTGGCACAAAAAACCATCAAACTATCAGTTTTTTTTTTGCAATTTGTGTTTCTGTAAGTTGAACAAAAATCCAAAAATCTTCTCATAATTTCAAAGTTGACCAAACCTTGTCTGAAGAGAAAGTATATCGAATATGTGGAATTTGAGATCATATTATGTTTTGAAAATAATTTGAGATCATATTGCTTGGACACTTTTAATGTGATTCTCTTAATGAATTTGTGAAAATGGTTTGACTATATAACCACTCATAGCCTCTCTGAAAACTTCAGTATTATTTGTTGAAAAATCAAACAAGCAATGAATAAAATTTGAGAGAACGCAACAACTAATTTGGTTTCGTCAAAGTTTCGTTATCCCTGTCTTAAAGTTGAAAGCGATTTCGTCTTACTCATGCTGGCGTGGAAGAAATAGTTTTGGCTACGATAGAAATGCATCGGAACCAATATTTATGACCTGAGTTATGTGATATTGGACTCAGACTAAAATTGTAATCTATATGTCTGTTCTTTTAGAGTAGGTCCAAAAACTCGAACGTTAGCAAAAATATTATTTTATTATTGTTAAATATAATTTTATAGAACGACCATTTTCATAATAAACTATGGTTCAAAATAAATTAGAGGTGTATCTGCGTTTGCGCAGAATATTATTTTATTCTTATTAAATATATTTTTTTGGATGATGTAGTTATGTAATTATTTTGATTTGATAAAAAAATATTATTTTGTGTTTTTATTGTGTTATGTAATAATAGGTGTTTAGTTAATATATTTTGTGTTTGTTTTTTCAATAATATGTTTTATGTATATAATAGTATTTTTAGTGATTAAGTGAATTTTTGATGTAAAACATATTAAATTTCAATAACTTTACATTTAAACATTTATTGATTTTAAGATTAACAGTGTTATCATGAAAATTGTATTTTATTTTTTTCAAAATTTTAAACACTGTTCTTGTAAAATATTTTTGTCTTCCCCCATATTTTGACTTTGAGCCGTCATCATCTATGTATTTCTTTTACCTTCTCGATGATGTAATTATGTAGTCATCTTGATTTGGTAAAATATTATTTGGTATTTTTATTATATTATGTAATAGTAGGTATTTGGTTAATATATTTTGTGTTTGTTTTTTCAATAATGTGTGTTTTGTGTATATTATAATACTTTTTAGTGGTTAAGTGAGTTTTTAATGTAAAACATACTAAATTTTAATAATTTTGCATTTAAACATTTATTGATTTTAAGATTAACGGTGTCATCGTGAAAATAGTATTTTAATTTTTCAAAATTTTGAACAATATTCTTGTAAGATATTTTTTTTGTCTTTTTCTATATTTTGACTTTGAATCGTCACCATCTATGTATTTCCTTTACCTTTCTGGTGTGTGTGGTGCTTCTCCCAGAAATGATTGTTATGTTTTAGGTAAAGTTCTTCTTCACCTTTTTCTCCTTGGAGATTGTCTGATATTTGTTGTAGATCCGGTTTATAAGTTTCAAGTTGTGCGGTTGTTTCTCATGGCATTGTAAGTTGTTTCGGTCAATATTGGTTGCTCCTCTCCTTCTTTATATTTTGACCGATGTTAGGGATTGCATCTTCTTGAGTTGGGTCAGAGTTTAATCGTCTTTAGTGTTTTCTTCCTCTTCGTTGGCTTGATGTCGATAGTCTCTATGCTTCTTGGTTTTTAAGATCTGTTTTTTGGTGATCTGACTTTCATTCTTTCTTTCATAGTTCAAAAACGGCTCCACGGTTTGCTGATTTTGTTTTGTCTCCCCTTCCCTTATTTCTCTCAACCGTTGCAGCTTTCATCGCTCCTCGCTTTTTGGTGGCTTTCCTTTTCACCATGTTTGGATAGTGTTTTCCTCTGTGTATGCTCTGCGGGCTTGGAAGGTTATTTATGGTCTCAAATTTGGGTTTTGGTTTCTTGGTGGTTAGCTTCCATTCTTACTCCCTGGGGTTGTTTCTCATCTTCCCATGCTTTTTTTAGTATAAATATGTGGTTGTGCTTTCAGTGCTTTAGGCATATGTCTTCCTTCTTCGTGATGATATTGACTTTCTAGTTATTATTCTTCTTCTGGCCTGCTTTCTTGGTTCTATGTGTTAGTGATTGATCGCGTTCTTTGTGTTTGGGGTATTGATTTGTCTTAGATTTTATCTTTTTACGTTTTTATGACCTCTGCTTATTCTGGTCAAAATACTTTATGGTAAGGTAAGGTAAGTTAGTCTTTATTTTTGATTTCCTTTCAACTCCAAACCTTTATTGAGTTAGTGTTACTATGACATTTTGCTTTTCTCTATAAGTGTGGAGGTTTTAGGTTTAAATCATGTGATGTGCTCTAGTTTCTTCTTTTTAGTTTGGTTACTTTATAATTTTTAATAGTAAAATAAATATATAATATGTAAATAAAATAATATAAAATAGTAAAAACAATAAAATAGTGAAAATTTATGTTATTGCTTATTTGTGTTTGTTTAGTTTGTGAGGTCCTTCTTACCTCTTAGATGGTGGTTGTGCTTTCGGTGCTTTAGGCATGTGTCTTCCTTCTTCGTGATGACATTGGCTTTCTGGTGATTATTTTTCTTCTGATTTGCTTTCTTGGTTCTTTGTGTTGGTGACTGATCGTGCTCCTTTGTGTTCGGGAGATTGATTTATCTTATATTTTATCTTTTTACGTTTGTATGACCTCTTCTTATTCTAGCCAAAATACTTTATGGTAAGGTAAGGTAAGTTAGTCTTCATTCTTGATTTTCTTTCAGTTCTAGACCTTTATTGAGTGGGTATTACTATGACATTTTATTTTTCTATGTGATTATGGAGGTTTTAGGTTTAAATCATGTGTTGTACTTTAGTTTCTTCTTCTTAGTTTGGTTATTTTATGATTTTAATAGTGAAACATATATAATTTATAAATGCAAAAATTGAAAATAGTAAAAATAATAGAATATTTAAAATAAAATTATATTATTTTACTTATTTTTATTTTATTTTGAATTTTAGTGACCAATAAAATAGATTATCAAACTCCATATGATGATGGTTACTACAAGAAGGATTAGAGAACTGAAATTCTCGGTACGCAAGAGGTGAAGAAGAAGCATGGAAGTATGAGATCGCCTTCATCCTCTCCCTCTTCCTCTCCCTCTCTCATAATTTTCAACTTTCTATTAGATTCGGAAATGTCACCTTGTTTTATCTTGTTCTTATTTATTTAATTATATTAAATTTATAAATTTTTACACTACTCAAGTTACATAGATAATGTTTTAATTTAACAAAACCGCAAATTTTTAGAAGAAATAAAGGAGGACATGTGGTAGAAAACCCCTTACCACTTTTTTAAGAAGGGAAGAGCTAATTTTATATATATTAATAATGAAGGAAAATAAAAATAGATAATTAGTGTACAATATAATCTGATTACTCGCCGAGAAAATGTAACATGGTTTCTTACCGTGGTGATTTAGCCTTATTCGGTTGGTTAATTGGTCAAAGATATAAAGTTAATCATTTTGTTGATTTCAAGTTCAGAATCACGATTTGTAATACAAAATATGATATACTTAGGTCAAAACAAACAAGAATAAGAAAAAGAAAATAAAAAATGGCAAAAAATGAAGAACGGTGACGTTCGAACCGCATATCTTAATAAGCTATACATATTCACTTACAACTAGACCACATTAGATTATTAGTTTATGCACATAAACCAATTTCTTATAGCTATATCTAAATAAAAATAAATGAATCAGAAAATAGTCGGCGATTAATCTATGATTAATTTCCTATTTGTCATTATACACTAGGTTCAACCTAAGCGCAGCATAGCGTCTAACGAGTTTCAGAACAAGACATATACATGATTCATTAATATTAAAAACAATTTAATTTTATTACTCTGTTAAGTTTGTTAAAACATCTTCAAAGAGATGTCTAAAATATCTAAAGAAATAAAAATATTAAAAAATTAAAACAGTATGAGAAAACTCAAGTTATGGTTTTTAAATAAGATCTTTATAGAAATTCATTGAAACCTTTGTAGCCACTTGACAATTAATGATTGGTTTTCTTTTGTTAACAAAATTAAAATTAAAATAATTTATTTATATCTTATTAAAATATTTAAAAAGTGGTTAAGGATATTTTTGATGAGGGGTTTTTACCCAAAATTTCTGAAGATATATACATACACATATATGTATTTAAAAAACTTTGGATAAAACCCCCACTGGGAGTGCTCTAAGAGCATTATTAGTGGGGTCTCTTATCGAGAGACTCTCACCAAAAGTAATAATATTTTAATAGAAGAGTCTCTTATAATTTGAGACTTTTGTATGAGTTTATCACGTTTAAAAAAAAAATTAAAATATTATTACTTTTGGTGAGGGACTTTGGACGAGAGACCTTCACTACGAGTGTTCTAAAAGCATGCGCAGTGGAATTTCTTCTCCATGATCTCTCAAATTTTAATTAATAAGAAATTGAAAAAGGAATAAAGAAAGAACAAGAAAGAAAGAATCATCTCTTTGTAAAGAAATTTTCCATTGTGCATAAGAGACTCATATTGCAAGTGTCACATTGTAAGTAATTATATTTTAGTTTTATTTAAATTTTAATTGTATAGTAAACTATATTAGTATTTAATCTGTGGGGTACTTTGTTAAGAAACAAAACTACTAATAATACTCTAAGAGCCCCTCTCTAAGAATCTCCCAATGAACATGCTCTAAGAAATGAGAAACCCAGTGTTAAGGTTGCTCATGTGAACTGTGGTGTGTGAACTAGTATTATAGCTGAACTGTGGTGTACAAACTAGTGTTATAGCTTTTGAGACAAGGTGGGTCCATCTTCTACTGAAATTTTGGGAACTCTCAAGACAAGCAATGTCTTCATGTGCTTTCGGTGTGTGTCTTGTTATATTTCTTCCGAAATTTACATAGCCTTATAATATAATACGATATAGTTACTCACAGTCCCTGTTTTACTTAATTTGCCCCATAGGCCAAAACATTGTGCTATATATATTCATTGCTCCACAACCACAACACTTAAC
Organism: Sinapis alba; assembly: GCA_012274485.2. Classification (NCBI taxonomy): domain Eukaryota; kingdom Viridiplantae; phylum Streptophyta; class Magnoliopsida; order Brassicales; family Brassicaceae; genus Sinapis; species Sinapis alba. Next base: position 39,109 of record MU107191.1, on the reverse strand, counting down.
CGACTCTCCCTTCCTTAACCATTCTCCTAAACTAATTAGTCGCTAATCACTTTTCATTTTAAAGTCAGACAACCCTTTCTTCAGTCAGTGTTTTTAACCCATAGCAATTACCTCTTCTCTCAAATTCAGACTCCAGTATACTACCCTTAGCAAAAAAATTCCAATTATAACCTTACTTATGTGTTAATTGTTTCTCCCTACTAGTATTAAGAAGGGGGTTTTCGGTTATTTTCCGTTTGATCTTTTTGTAATCATGAGTTTTCTTGCAGACAATGATCTTGTCACAAAAAGAATGCAATCAACGTGAGTTGCAACCTTTTCGTAAGAATAAATCAAGTGTGAAAAAAGTTTCTATTTCCGAATATTCAAAATATTTAGTAGATTGTGTCGCAAGCAACACGTGCGAATTATGCAAATGGGAAGTTCATGTCTACCTCCAGGATTTAGATTTCACCCAACGGATCAAGAACTCATAGGCTATTACTTAAGTAGAAAAATAGAAGATCTCGAGATCGAGCTTGAAGTCATTCCTGTTATCGATTTATACAAATTCGATCCTTGGGAGTTACCAGGTAATTTCAAAATACAACCATTCTTAATTATTTTATCTTCATAAATTATATTTAACTATTATGATTATTAACTCTTTTTTTGAAATTTGTCTTTGTGTGTTTTAGATAAATCTTTCCTTCCTAATAGGGACATGGAATGGTTCTTTTTCTGTCCAAGGGACAAAAAATATCCAAACGGTTTACGAACCAATAGGGCTACAAAAGCCGGTTATTGGAAACCAACTGGTAAAGACCGAACAATAACTTGTAGATCATCTGGTGTTATAACGGGATACCGGAAAACACTAGTTTTCTATGAAGGTCGTGCTCCATTGGGCGAGAGAACGAACTGGTTTATGCATGAATATCGTCTAAACGATGACTATCTTTCTCAAAAATCACCAAAATTCAAGGTAAGAAAATTATACGTTTCTTTGATTAATGGAAAGAAACCCTAAGAACCAAATATGTTTTTGAATTTCAGGGAGCTTTCGCGTTATGTCGTGTAGTCAAGAAGAACCAACTTAAGACTAAAACTTTGAAAAATAAAAATGAACAACCTATTGGCTCCGGTTGCTCTAGCCTTGCGACTTCTCCCTGTAGAGACGGAACGACGCAGTTTCAATCATTCAACTCTTCTTCTACTACAAACAAATCTTCTAGCATGTTACTATCTCCTGATTTCATCCTTGATTCATCCAAGGTACCTGCTAATATCTACACCAAAACAGCTTTGTATATAAAACTAGTGATCTGATGATATTTAAATATAGGATTATCCTCAAATTCAGGAGGGTGCTTCTGAGTACTTTCCAAACTTTCAGTTTCCACTCAATGCGGCCAACCACCACGTGGGACTTCCCGAGAGTTCCTCTTATTTGAACGTTGATCAGGACATTGATCAATCAATGCAAACCGGTTGTTGGCCAAATTATGAATACGACCAAACCGGTTCATTCGGTTACTCAAACCTTTTCTAGGTAGAAGGAAATGTGTTGGTCTCTCTTCTGAACGAAGACGCCTTTTAACGTTGGAGTCCTGGAAGAAAAGTTGTCATAAGTTGGAGTCTCCTGCACTTTATTTTTAGAATATAACTATATTGGTTGCTTTTGATTTTGCTTTTTTTATACTACTAATGAATACATTGTATGCTGTGGGATGACTAATTTAAGCTTCCTAATTTGTAAAACTTTAAAAGATGATATGATGGTCTTATTTTTCCGAAATATATGCAAAGAGAAGGACATGTTCCAATACATAATTAATTGAACCAAACTTACAACCCTTAAACCAACTTGGTAAAATGCACTTAGCTTGCATAAAGATCATCTTCAATGTATTTTGCAGTTTTTTCCTCTAAAATAGTAGTTTCTAAATGTAGAGTAAAAAAATAGAAATCTCTACTTTAAATAAAAAATAGAAGTGGATTGAAATAGTTCCTTTTCCATAAATAATATTATATAAACAAATATAGAGATGAGTTAGAACTTAGAAATAATTTGAGAAAACGATATTGCAATGTTATTTTGGTGATTGGTTTTTGAAAATCCATTAAGGGAATTTGGATAAAGTAAAAGAAGAATATAAGAAGATTCAAAACTGTATATGTACAAAGGGGCAAATGTGAAGCAGCAATTTGTTTAAAGATGTATGAAAGTCTAAAGGTTTGTATTTTTACTTGTTGAAGAGCTTATATTATATTGTTTTTTTTTTCTCACGAGCTTTTTTTTAGATTTCATTATTTTAAAACTTACAAGAATATTATTTTTCATTTTTTGCATTTTGATTCATGACTCGATCACTTTATAAAGATTAATTTTATTTTACGTCACATCAAATTTTCCTGCTATGATTAATGATTCCCTAATTTTGACAGATTCATTGGTTCATAGGGTATCATTAAAGATTTGAAGGTAAGAGACTCCACCAATTTCTTAAAATAATAAATATATTAATATTTAATTATATAATTTATTTCAAATAAAGTAACCAATAAACAAGAATGTATGACATAGAGTCTCTTAGACCATATGTTTTTTCAGTGACTTTTTCAAACAAAAAATAATAAAAGGTAAGAAACATAGACATAATCATCTCTCACATCAAGGTTCAAATTCTTTTGAGAAACTATTAGTACACTTTCTAACTGATTACAGGTGGAATAAAAAATTAGCACACAAATTTTATTATAAAAATGATCAACATTTTGTATTAATAAAACATTAGAAGATGTTAGTGGGAGTTGAATTTGTAATGATTAAACTTTTTAAATTATATTATTATTTGCTTATAGATTCTAACATACTTACTAAAATCTCAGGTTATTGGTTTTATAATTATTTAATTAAGAAAATCAAGTGTTATTAAAAAAATATGGTACTTAATGATTCCAGGATTTATTAAAAAATCTAAACTGATTTTATTTTAAATTAAAGAAATAATTTATGTTTTACCAGTTTAAAAGTAAAAAATGAAATCATGAATAATTATTTATTTAGTTTTATTTTCTTTTTAATAATATTTTAAATAACTTTTGATTTAATTAAGTTATAGTTAACATTAGGCTAAATGAAAAATTGATTAATAAATATGTTATATTTAACATTATAATTTTGAGTAGGTTATATATATATATAGATGTGTATATATATTTAATTAAAATATATTGATTGATTAAACTTATTTATTATATTTATCTTAATAAAGTAATTGTCAATTCTACTACAACCAATGCAATGTATAGCATTTACACTCAAATAAATTCAGTAACTTGAAAACTCAGTTAATCATATATTATGCTAATTAATAGATCTAACTATAACTTTTAAATATTTAAATAATTAAGTATCCATAAAAAAATTGGATTTTAATCATACTTATTAAGATATATTTACAATTAGTTTAATATGTTATTTTCAATTCTAGTATTCTAAGAATTTTAATAATATTTACGTTTATGATATGTAGTCAAATTTTATAAAATTCTATGTTTACATAATGTAGCCAATTTTATTATTATCTTACTTTAAGAATATTTCAAATCAAAATCTCTGTCATTAAAGTTTTACATGTTATAATAAGATAAAAAAACATACCATATTTTTATTAAAATATGTCGTTAGTTTTCTTTCAAATCAATATGGTGATGATATATACGTAAAATTTAAAAAGTCACTTTATAAATAACATGCAAGAAATTGAGGTTTAATCTTTAAATAATTTAACTTATAAAACAAAATTTTCAAAATATTACATAAATCCACTTGATTTTGTAAGCTTTTAAAATATGAATATCTTTTTAAAACATTTTACAAATTTAACATATTTCTCAACTCTTAAAATCAATGACTGTACATAAATTCAACTTCCCATTGTCTCATCTAATTTTAAACCTCAATTGTGGCTCTGAATAATAGTGATGCTCCTATATAAAAGTTTCCCCAGTGAGAAACTTAGCATGCATGATGTTCTGATATAGAGAAATCCAATGTGGACAGAAACAGTAATACTACTTTGCTTACAATAAAACACAGTTTGCTTTGTCCAAAAAAAAACACAGTTTGCTTTAAATATAGGCATTGTGTACTAAAGTGTCAACATGGGTCCATAGCTCAGTGGTAGAGCAATTGACTGCAGATCAATAGGTCACCGGTTCGAACCCGGTTGGGCCCTTTTGTTTGATTTTTAATCCCATTTTTCACATAAATACTACAACAATGTAGGAAAAGAATATAAAATACTGGGCGTTTATTTATCCCTTTGCCTCAAATATTTCATATAGGTATAGAATCATTTAGATTTTTTTTTTGAACACATAGAATCGTTTAGATATTTTTACATTTTAGGTCGCATTTGAGTATTTGTAATTCGAGTTTAGATAATTTGAATCGGTTTGATTATTAAAATTACTTTAAAAATAAGATTACGATGAATATATCTCATGATTCAAAACAAACGGAATATATTAGTAATATATACATTGTAAGATAAAATAGTATAATATTAAATAAACAATAATAAAATAGGTTGTTAATCAAATAACTGAGCATCAAGTATTCAAAAATGAAAAATAATTCTTCACTAAAGCAACTTTAGAAAAGAAAAAAAGTATCCTTCAGTACAATTGAAAGATGTTAAAAAAAAAAAAACGGAACTATTAAGTCCATGGTTAGGCTATCGTGAACTATGAATAGAAAATGAATGAATTTAAGATATTAAGAATTTATAGTTAATATTTATATTTAAGATATTTCGGATACCAGGTATTACCTGACCTGACTCGGATATTCAATTTCCTCTAACTCAATATTCATTCGGATATTTTTATAGATCAGATCGGGTTCAAATTTAGATTTTTACAGATCGGATTCGAGTTCGGTTTCCGGGCTCTAGATAAGATGTCTAGGCCTACCGGTTTGATGCCTACCTATTTCATATATTCCCGTAAGCCGTAACATATCATAAGTTTTACATAATATAAAAGTAACGACTAACGACACCAATAACTAAAATATGTAAATATGCAACATTTACAAATGAGAAACTTTGTAATTATCAGAAAAATAAACAGTTTTTAAGTTTATCGATCATAAACCCATATCAGAAACAACTGAACTTAATAAAATATAACATAAACACCTATCGATAAGACAAACAAAAACGAGGTCAAGAGAGAACACAGATAAAAAAAAGACATTCCATATTAAACATATATAGACGAATTTGTAATATAGAGAAAGTAGGTTACGTACGAGATTAGAGGGACTTGAGATGAGATATGTGTCTACAAGATGGAGGTCTATCTGGAATCTAGTGTCAAGACTTGATACCTTGTGGTGGTGCCTTGTTTGCTGATAGTAAACTTTAATGGAAGAAAGAAACGGAAGCAAAGACGGTGCATTTGATAGAAAGCTACTTGCATGTAGTACCTTAAGATTGTTTGATAATGTTGTTTACGAATGGGAGTATGACCAAATTGGCTGAGACACATGTTGATATGTTTAAATCAAAAGAGATTGATGATGATATTTTGTGTGTAAAACACAACAAATAATAACGTGTAGTGATACAAATTACAAAGTCTAATAGATCCAAAACTAATTGTAAAAACAAACCCCAAAAATCATTTATGTCTTATTTTACTCAAGAACACAACATGTTTCAATCTGTTGTTTGATACCAGGATTTGAAATGCTGATGAAGCAAAAGCTTGTCCTAACCTCTCTGTGTTCTTTCAAATCATAGTCATACTAAAAGTAATCTTCCTTGATGTTCAATGCAGTGCTGGAGTTTCCCATCAGAAGACACAACTAGTCTTCTTACTTTTGCAGCTTTTGTTTTGCGGTTCGCCTCAAGTCTTGGCATTTTCTTCTTACAGTTACTATCATCTTCTGCGTTTGTCAGTTTGTCTCCTCCCTCCTCCAAAAACTCATCCGCGACATCTCCATCTTCATCAACCCTTAGCCGTTTTGTATACCACCTTAGTCCCTGATTCAGTCCAAGTGGTCACAAGAAGAAGAAGAAGAAAGATTATACAATCTCTTAACTAAGTAAACTCCACTACTTATCGAGTGGCCTAAACGGCTTCACAATCTAACATCAGAAATCAGATAACTGGAGGGATCACACCAAACCAGGATTTGTTTGAAAATGATTATCACGCTCTAAGTGTATTCATACAAACCCAATCGATCAGAAAGCTAAATGTTAAGCTAACTAGACAACTCATAAATCAAGTTCCAGACTTCAATAAAGCAATCAACCAGTAAGCTCCGAGAATCGGATAAATGAAAAAAACAAAAACAAACCTGAATACCACCGTCTGCGGCGGAGCAAGGCTGAAGAACAGGACCAAGTTGAGACCTTTCGACGGCGACTTGAACCGGAACTCCGAATCCTCTCCTGGGTAATCCAGTTTCACGAAATCTCGGCTGATTATTCTCCCCTCGCTTATCTCCGTCACCGGAATCTATTCCTGTATCGTCTCCTCCATCATCTTCCTCATTTTTCACAGCTTCCTGTCCAAATCCAAACACACCCGCGAGCTTCTTTAAGAACCCCATTAACAATCGGAAACAACTTTCTACTTCTTCACAGCTTCTTTGATCAGGTCGGAATCAGACAATCTTCAGAACAGTATCTAAGGGTTCGGTTCTGTCTGGATCTTCTTCTTCTTCCTCTGCGCCTTTTTCTACTTTTGACTACGCGGTAAATGTTTTTAGTACAAAGATTTACTTATGGATCGCTATTAGGCCTGCATATATGAAAAATCCAGGCCCATTTAGGAAGTCCACCGCCAACTTTTCCTCCTCATCTCTATTGATACTTGAATTGTTTCACTTCTGATTCCAAATAATTATATGTTGTTCTATTAATATATGAGGTGATTCAAGTATGATTTGTTAGCTTCAGGAAACTCAGTATTAGCCCAGGGAAATGTTCTAGAAAATGAGTCTAGTAGTTAATTAGAGTAGCTATTAGCTTGACGATTAGTTTATTGTTTGCAATTATGTACACCGGTAAAACAAGCTTGACGATGTCACATATCACCAATTTAAAGAAATTTCAAGTAATATATAAAGAAAATGGATCAATTCAGTTATTACCAAATAATTTTATATTGGAAGATCATATAATTTAAAGTTGAGTTTGTACTAGAAGATAGCGAGTTGAACTGATGAGTAATTTTGAGAAATGTCCTATATATATGTAAACGTCATTCATCTTGTTCTGCTACCAAGCACGGGTCTAATCTTATGACCAAACTATATGAATACCTACTAACTACCACGCAATCTACCAAAAGTTTCAGCTGAGAAAGGTTGCTGACTCTTAGTTTTAATTCGTTAGCTGTCTCAACATCTTTTCTATTTTCAGCTACCAATGTTCACAGTATAATCTGGTTTACGTGTCCGGTTTCTTAAGGTAATGCGCATGGCTTAAACTTTAAACAACTTCTTTTTTTGGTGCTTGTTGGTCTGGTAAAGTCGATCACTTTAGCCGCTAGCTAGACCAACAAAAGTTTTGTGCTTTTCTCATTGAGTATCCCAAAATCAATTACATGTCACTTTTGTCCTTTTTAATCTTGAAACCGGTTTCATTTTGTGAAATCGATATGAAATCAAATAATCTCGTGATAGGTATGGGTAGGAAAAGAGTGGATATAACCAAAGCTGGTTCATATGAAATCAGATGTTGAAAGTTACAGTTTTGTTCATTTACAGAAAATAAAGTTGGATCTTTGTGCTCCTCAGCTGAAAATACACATCGGGTGTCAACATTAGTATTACATATCAATCGGTCCTTGATTTTTTATGTTGCATAGCATTAAAAGTTAGCAAGTTATATATTTCAATTAATTTGGAATATATATAGTACAGTACATACACTTATTTTCTAAGTATTCGATTTTTCTATTTCTTAAAATGATGAGGCAATAGAAGGACACAATTGTCAAAATAAGCTGATGTCATTTTCACACCAGTGATTGTTTTTAAGATCTGATGAAGTATATACTTATACTTAAGAAAAATCTGACACATCAAAGTACAAACCCATGTTTAGTTGGATTTCCGAAATACAGTCAAACCAAAATCTATATAGTTTACATGATTTATTAGATTCTCTTATTAATTCATGTGCATTTGTTTCTATTTGAAAAGAAATTATATATGTTATTGTAATTTTCTTCTCACTCATCGCTTGGGTAGTAGAGGTTTGAGTCTACTACTCCAATAAAATGATAGAAAGTCACCAACCCTCCTAACATTCAACTTCAATGCCTCATTCCGATTTAGTTTTCTCTTCCAATACCAAACTCGGTTCATTTAATGCAACATTGCAAATTATGTGAGAAAACCAAAATAAATTAAAAATATATTTTTTTCTTCAAAAAAACGAGAAGAGTTAAAGGAGGACACCAAATCCAAAGAGTACATTACAACTACAAAGTGTAAATGGACTGGACTGGACTGAACATCATCATTAAAGACAAACTCTTTACTTCCCCTTAAATCTTCTCCTTCACATTCACTAACTAAATAATATGTTTAGATTAATTTCATAAAACTAAAAAATTATGGTCAAAAATAAAAACGAAAACAAATCCAAAAATACCCTGAAAAGTGAAAACTTAGATTTATTTCATTTTGTCCAAAAAAAAAAAAAAGATTTATTTCATTAAAAACTAAAAAAGAAAAATCCACTCTAAAACGAGGATTTGTTTCTTTAATTTGGTTTATTAATAACTAAACCAACAAAATAAAAATACTCCATACACATCATCATCATCACTCTCTCTCTCTCTATCACTGAAGAAGAGAGAGAGTTGTTAGCTAGTTCACACGCTTTCGCATAAAACTCAAAAACCTGCACTTTCTCGTCTATTTTCTCGGCATTCGCGAAACAGAAAACTGGGTCTCCGAGAAAACCACCCTAAATTTAACAAAACCTCCTTTCCCCATAGAGAGAGAGAGAAAACAGAAAGTTTCTTCCTTTACTCCCTCTCGACGATGGATTCTAGAGAACTCCACCACCACCACCAACAACAACAGCAACAGCAGCAGCAGCAGCTACAACCACCGCCTGGGATGCTAATGGGCTCCTTTAACCGCAACCCTAACCCCGCCTCGTTAATGGGTCCCACCTCCACATCTCAGGCGATGCACCACCGCTTACCTTTCGGCTCTCTCACGCCGCATCAGCATCCTCCTCCTCACCTTCAGCAGCATCATCATCACCACCATCCTCAGCCGCAGCAACAGATGGATCAGAAGACGCTTGAATCTCTCGGATTCGAAGGATCGCCTTCCTCCGTCGCCGCGAGCCAGCAGCAGCAGCAGTCGATGCGATTCGGGATCGAGCAGCAGCAACAGGTTAAGAAGAAACGAGGAAGGCCAAGGAAGTATGCTCCTGATGGCAACATTGGTCTTGCTTTGGCTCCTTCATCTCCTCTCCCTTCTGCTTCTAATTCCTACGGCGGTGGAAATGATGGTGGTGGCGGAGGTGGTACTGGAGATAGCGGTGGTGGTGGTGCTAACTCTTCCGATCCACCTGCTAAACGGAACAGAGGTCGTCCTCCTGGCTCCGGTAAGAAGCAGCTTGATGCTTTAGGTACTGTTACAAACTCGGATCTATCAAATCAAGATTTTTTCCTTACATCTCTTGATTACTTAATAGGTTTCTTGGTTTTGTTTGTGTGTGTGAGCAGGTGGAACAGGAGGAGTAGGCTTTACACCTCATGTTATTGAGGTTAAAACTGGAGAGGTAATGTGTGTTGTTTACCAAATTTCTAAGCTTTAAATGATGAATAAGTCTCTTTGATGTGTGTTTTTCCTGTTGGTTCAGGACATAGCTATGAAGGTAGTGGCGTTTACTCATCAAGGACCTCGCGCGATCTGTATTCTCTCCGCTACAGGATCTGTATCTAGTGTGATGTTTCGCCAAGCTAGCAATCCTAATGGAGTTGTTAAGTGTGAGGTATATAACATTGCATGTCCTGCGGATTTAAACTCAAATTCCCAGCTCTATTTGTGATCTTGTTTGTGTTGTGCTGTTGTATTTGCAGGGACCATATGAGATTATTTCTATGTCAGGCTCTTTCTTGAATACTGAGAGTAATGGTACTGTGACTAAAACTGGTAACTTGAGTGTATCTTTGGCTAGACCAGATGGTCAGGTTGTGGGTGGTTGTGTTGCTGGAATGCTAGTAGCTGGATCGCAAGTCCAGGTTACTCCATTTCTCAAACCTTTATACTCGAGTTCATTCACGTAATCTCCAAGATGCTGATTTTTGGTATGGGTTTGTATATAGGTCGTTGTTGGAAGCTTTGTACCTGAAGTGAAGAAACCAAAACAAAGCGCAGGGCGTGTTCAGAATACTCCCGAGCCAGCTTCAGCACCAGCCAATATGTTGAGCTTTGGTGGTGGTGGTGGTGGTGGTGGTGGAAGCCCTCGGTCTCAGGGACAGCAGCATTCGAGTGAGTCATCAGAGGAAAACGAAAGTAACTCTCCGTTGCACCGTGGTAGCAACAACAATCATCACGGACTATTTGGAAACTCTCCGCCGCAACCACTTCACCAAATGCCTATGCAGCAGATGTACCATCCTCACCTCTGGCCTGGACAGAATCCTCAATAAGCAGAGGTGGTTCATTGCTCGGGGTGGACTGGTTTGCTTCTCTGTTCTGTTTACACATCTCTCCATCAGAATTATCCACAAGTTAGATTGAGCTTTCTTACTCTCTCATCGTCTTCTTCTGCTTCCTACTTTCTCTTTACTTCAGCTTTAATTTGGTTTTAGATAAATAGAGAGAGACAGAGATGTTAAGTAGGTTTCAGTTCATCTTTTTAGTTTGTTCTTAGTTTCTTTTGATTGTGGTTATCACAAAGACTTATCTTTTTTTTTTTTTTGACTCCTATAATCAACGAATGATCCACTTAAGTTACAAATAATCTCTCTACCAAATAGCAAAAGAACTAACCTTTAATACAAAAGCTTTTACAGAAGCCCTTTTATTATATTTTACATATCATTACATTCGTTTTCTGTTACATATATGTTTATTGCTCTTCAGATTACTATTATTACATCGCAAGTAAAACAAAAGAGTTAGAAAATTCAGTAAACACACTAAAGGTGTTTGATAATACATGGTCACAAGTCTCTCCATTACTCTTCTTCTTCGTGTTAACAAGTCTTCACGCGTATCTAAACCGCAGATACCATAGCTGGTGATGCAGCAACCATCAATTCTTCTTCTTCTTCCTCATCATCCTCTGCTTCCCACATGAAATGTGCGTATGATCCCAAAACCATACTGCAAAAAGTCACACAACCCAAACACAAACCTTTAACATTCTGAAAAACTCATCAAAGAATCAATCCAAACTCTTTATAACATACATACCAATCATCAGGAGAAGCGTTAACAGCTTGATCAAAGTAACATTGAGCTCTCTTCTCATCTCTCTTCGTCTCCCATATCAACTTCCCATACATTGACAAAGCTTCACCATCACCTGGATTTGCAAGTATAGCTCTCCCGTAGTACTCTTCAGCTCTCTCTAAATCTTTCTCCACCTAATCAAAACCCAAACTTTATAACCTAACTTCAACCTCAAGTTTATAAAGCCGAAACCTTTATAAGAATCATGATCAACGTTATACCTCGTACAGAAACTTGCCGTAGTTCATCAGAAGAAGAGAGTTGTTTGGGTTCGATTTCAACATCTCTCGATAGTAATCACCGATCTTGCTCCTATCGTCGTAACTGCCTCCGTCTCCGTTTCCTTTACCGCCGCTAAAACCAGATCCACCGCCACCGGAGAATCCTTGCTCCTCCGTAGGCATACCACCCTCCTCCCAGATCAAAGGACCCCAACCGTCGGAAAACCTGATGTCTACCTCGTCCTCCGGGATTTTCGCCGGCGAAGGCTTTGATCCAACGCTCTTCGGCGTCCTCTCGGATCTAATCACGTCGCTTTCCGATAACACCCTCCGCATCCCCGCCGTGGACTTGGCATCGATCGAGATCTTGCCGCCGGAGAATCTCTCGCCGTGTGTAGATAATGATTCGACGGAGTTGTGACGGGCGATTGTCGTGCCTTTCCGCGACGGAATAAACCGGTTCTGAACCGGCATCGAACCGGTTCGCATCAAAAGAGATTTCATCACGAAGCTTCAATCTTTGTTTTCGATTATCTTCCGAGAGTGAGATTATCCTTTAACGAATCTCTCGTTTGTTGCTATTTATAGATTCATTATTCATCTGACTTTTGTTTCATATCCACCGTTGGATCGTTTGACTTTTTACTTTACAATCTCGCGCCATTTTCTCGCCACGTCATCTCTTTCGTGTAATAGACTTAAAGTTGGTTTTCTATCAGCCGTCCGATTTGATGGAGGGAAGAATCAGCTATGTCATGTGAAGGGTTTGCACGTAAAGGGCCAAGGATAGACTGCTCTGCTTATGACACGTGGGGATGATTGTGGGACCTGGTGAGGCTGTACGGATTCTTCGTACTTAGGTGAGTGTAGGATATTTTACTCTTTCATTGATTCTGTAGCTTGTCCACAGAATCACGAAACCACCCTTACCATTGTATTTTTCCCTTATACCATTGGCGTGCCAGGATCATAAGAACATGTGTATCGAAACTCTTCATTTCTTACACTGTTTGAGTTTTGTTGTCATGTCAATTATATATTGTGGCAGCTCAAGTAATGTTGTTGATAAGAGACAGAAACGTTTGCTTACAGGCTTACAGCATGCATTTTTTGGTTTTGTCTCAATATATTACTCTTTTTTTCTATTTACAATATAAGTTGATAAACGATTTGATGAAATATATAGTACTTGGGAGATCACACCAGTATTAGTATAACATAAGTATATAGAACAGCATAAGTCAAAAAGAAAAGAAAAGAACCATAAATATCTGTTACCATCTATATATATAATCGTATGACTAAGGTTTCACTATAATTATCTCAAATTCTCAATAGAATTTTCTAACATGTAAGAGCAACATTATTTTTCTGAAGTAGAGTTTCTAAACTATTTAATATTAATATTTTAATAATATGATTAACTTTTAGCATAAGAAAAGTAATTCCATCAATTCTATATTGGCACATGAAAAAATAGTTCCTCATCCCCATTCAAAAGTTTCTTAATAAACAACCGATTTTAACTTTTTACTTCTTCCCTCACCTACTATTTCATTTTCTATTATTGTTTTAGTTTAGAAACTTTTGTTAGAAACGTACGAGAAATCTCCATTGTGGATGCTCTAAGAAATTCTCTATTAACGATTGATTTGATGTAATGTCTTCATTGTTATGGTATAGTTTTTATCAGTGCGACAGTATTAATACTGAGTTCTTGTTCATATACCATGTCTAGTGTACTTGGTTACTTGAGAAAAATGATTTTGATATGTGAATTGTGAATGATTAATATCACAATCACACATAATGACATTTTCTTTATTGTTGTTTTTTTTCTGTGAAATCTTGAAGATCTGATTCACTATGGTTACAACTTACAATTGGCAAATTTTCTTATTTGATAAGATAAGGATAAGGTTTCTTTTGTCTAGTATGTGATGAAGATATGGAATTTTAGTTTTGTCATTTTTTGTTTCACATTGTTAAAAGTAACACTATCTTATAAAATAAATGGTTGCTTTACGAACCATGGAAATGGAAACAACTTCACTCAACCTACTTGACTAGTTAATGATACTAAAATAACTAATGATAAGTGATTAGTTGATTACCGACGCTTTATGTATTTTGTTGTTTTTAGTAGCGTCATTATTTCATTCCTTCACATGGAGGTAGGATAATAATATGAATGGAAGATGAGACGGCAGTGATTGGAGTCTTTGTTCACCATGCCAACACCAAAGATGTCGAAACTGAACCATAGCTTGCAAAATTGAGTGGTAAAGATGATGATTTATTTTAGTTGGAGCCAGCTTCGAAGACCGACGAGTACTTAATTTCTTCATCTTGGTGTTGATGCTAAACTGCACCGATCAATAAAAGTATCAAACCATCCTCACTACTGTAATCTCAAATTATCTTGTTGGTCACTAAGAATGCTTTGAAATTGCAGTTTGTGTCTATCTTTGAGAAGGAGTTTTACATTTGATGGAATTAATCAATTAAATATCAAATTTCATTTTTCAGTAGCGATGACATGTAAATGTGTTTGCAGCAGACTAAAACAAATTCCTGTTATTTTTGGTTAGAAGGTGACTTAAATTAACAAGTGACTGACCAGAGAAAGAACAAAACATACTATTTTTAAGGACTAACGTCAAGCAAATGTCACAGAGGACTCGTTCAATGCATAGTATTAAGCAAACCAAGCAACAAACAAAACCAAACCAAACTCAAAAACACAGTTTCTATTTTTAGTAATCACAACTTGTACACTTCCACCCCCATCACACATTTTCCACACACTCAACCAAATAAAACAAAAACAATAAAAAAAAAACAGATCTCTTGTTCTTTTTTCGTGTATGAGAAATCTCACGGCGGAGATAATCAGTCTCCGGCCACCGTAATGTCGACAATTCCTTCACCTTTACCGCCACATTCTCCATCAGAAAACTATGTCACACCGCCTTTGACGGTCATCCTCACCGTCATACTCCTCATTTTGTTCTTCATTGGTTTTTTCACGCTTTATTTCTGCAAGTGTTTTCACGACACAATGATGCAAGCTTGGCGTCTCCGCCACGGAGGAGAAGCGGAAGCAACTGAAAATCCCACCCAGCCACCAGAAGCTCCCACGGTTAATCCTGGCCTCGAACTTCGAATCATAAACTCGTTTCCTACTTTTCCTTACTCTTCCGTTAAAGATCTCCGGGAAGAGAAGTACGGCCTCGAATGCGCTATATGTCTACTAGAATTCGACGGAGATCACGTGCTACGTCTCTTGACCACATGCTACCACGTGTTTCACCAAGAGTGCATTGATCTTTGGTTCGAATCTCACAAAACTTGTCCCGTTTGTCGCCACGATCTTGATCCTCCACCGCCAGAAAACACCACCATTACTCTACCTAACGTCGATGAGATGATCATTGATGTGATTCAAGAAAATAGCGATGACGATCAGCATCATCATCAGACAACAACAACACAGATTGATACTTGGCCGTCTTCAGGACAAAACAGTTGCTTAAACAATGAAAGATCGAGAAAAGAACAAACTATGCCGGATCAATTCTCGAGATCACATTCGACGGGACATTCAATAGTGAGAAACAAACCGGAGGAAGAAGATAAGTACAGATTGAGATTACCGGAGCATGTCAAGATTAAGGTTACAAGAGGGCATAGCCAAACAGCGAGTTGTGTTACTTTTGGTGAAACTATTAGAAATAAAAAGTATAATCATGGCCGGTTTGGTGAAGTCTCCGATCAAACCGTTGCTACGCGACCGGAAAAATGAAGAACTAACAGAAATTTTACTCATATTTTTCTTTCTTGACAAAAAGTTCTTTTTATTTTCTTGTTGTTGTATTGATTATATACGTCTTTTAGGTAGAAATTTCAACTTGAGATGCTAATTAGTGTTGTTAGTGTTTTTTTTATATACTTTTCTTTTCCAGAGTTTTATTAATAAGAACGGGCAATTTATTGTGTAGTGCTAGACCAGACTGAGAGTGACTGACCCTAGAAAAGAAAACCGCTTTTGAGTTTTGAGTCTATCATAATGTGTGTAAGTTTTCAAAATCAAATTTATATAGCCATGCGGTTCTGAACTGAACCAAACCATAACAAAATCAATAACAGGTTAATTTATGTTTCATAATAAAATCATACCGATTTTCACCAAATTCTGACCACAAACACATTGATTTATGAAAAATACCCTAGAATAGATATACATTTTTAATCACAAAATAGCAGTAAAAGAAATGATCAAAATGTGGTTCATTAAAAGCAAAAAAACACATATATCTCTAGGATTAATTGATATAGAATTAAGGTGTAGTTTTTTTTTTAGGGATGTAGTTTAGAGTCTGGAGTTAAAGTTTAGAGTGTAAAATTTAGGATTAAAGATATAAAATTTAAAATAAAATTTATAGTAAATATTTTTAAAATAAATTTTCATATTAAATATATTATTCAATAAGAGTATTTTCGTTTATTATTATTTAATAAAATTTATTTTGATCATTTTTTCTTGTGAACTTTTAATTGTAATTTCTTTTAAAGTCATTTATAAAATTTGACTTTGATTTATACTAAGATGATCCAAAATTTCAAACAAAACTAACCAAACACACTTAAAATAGGAAATTTTATCAGAATAACAAAACAACTGTGTTTAACCAGATTAATATAAAAAACTAAAAAAATGCAGTTCAATTTGGCTATAAAATCTCAAAACCAAACTAACCTGAAGTGAAACAAACCATAATTTTAGCCGGTTCATTTGGACATTTTTCATTGGTCATAAAGTTATTTAAAGTGTTTTTTAAAAATTGACCTTGATTTATATTAAGATGACCCAAGATTTCGAACAAAACTAACCAAATACACTTAAAATATGAAAATTTAGTGGAGACGAAAAACTGAATATATATATATATATATATATATATATATATAACTAAAAGCTGCAGTTCAATTTGGCTACAAATTCTCAAAACCAAACTAACGTGAACTAAAATAAACCATAGTTTTTTAACATTTTGACCCAAAAAAAAACAAACAAACATAATTTTATTAGGTTCAATTAGACATCTTTTCATCCACGAAATCTTCTATTTTATCAAAGACATCAAAAGCGAAAAGGCCCAAGTCGGTTGAAATTAACATTAGTAAGAGCATGTGCATCCCTATTACCCCTCATGGGTTTTTTAATCAGTTTTTAATTAATAAAAGTTAATTAATAATTTTAGTTAAGAAACTCTCATTTTAAGTGGTCCAATGGGAGTTTCTTAACTAAGGTTCTTAAAAAAAAAAAAAAATTAGTAAATTTTTTTAAGATCCAATTTATTTATTTAATAAAACATATTAAAAAATAATATTTTAAACATAAGTTTTAAAATTAAAACATAAAACATGGATTAATAAAATAAACGAGAAATTTTTGAAAAAAGATCCGGATTCAGTTGTCATCTTGATGCCGTCCAAATTTACGCCATATATGTTCAACCAAATCAGCTTTTAGGTGTTGATGCATTTCTCTATCACGAATTCTTGTTCGAACACCCATCATATTGGCGATATTTGAAGAGATATCTGTAGAATACGTGAGATCGACACAGGAAGTTTCAGTGTCTTCTCCTTGTTGGAACTCTGTAACATCAAAATGAGTGTATCCCGCTCGTTCGTCTTCTACTATCATATTATGGAGTATGATACATGCTCTCATAATCTTCCCAATTTTTACTTTATCCCAAAAAAGTGCTGGATTTTTAACAATGGCAAATCGAGCCTGCAAGACTCCAAAAGCACGCTCGACATCTTTTCGGACAGCTTCTTGATGTTGAGCAAATAAAGCCGCTTTCGGACCTTGTGGTAGTGGAATAGATTGAATAAAAGTTGCCCATTTTAGATAAATACCATGGGTGAGATAGTAAGCCAATTGATATTCTCTTCTATTGACAGAGAAAGTAACTTGCGGAGCTTGACCTTTAATTATGTCATCAAAAACAGGTGAGCGATCAAGAACATTGATATCATTTAAGGTACCTGGAGGTCCAAAAAACACATGACATATCCATAAATCATACGAAGCTACCGCCTCTAAAACGATTGTCGGTTTTCCCGAACCACGTGAATATTGTCCTTTCCAAGCGGTGGGACAATTCTTCCACTCCTAATGCATACAATCGATGCTTCCTATCATCCCGAGAAATCCACGTTGCTCACCAATATAAAGTAGACGTTGAAGATCAGCCGGTGTTGATCTTCTTAGGTACTCATCACCGAATAAATTTATTATTCCTTCTACAAAATATTTCACACATACCCGAGCAGTAGTTGCACCAGTCGGAGGTATTCGTCAACAGCATCAGCCGCAGAACCATATGCCAAGACACGAATAGATGTTGTACACTTTTGAAGTGCAGAGAGACTAAGCCTTCCAAGAGCATCTTTCTTTTATCGAAAGAATTCAACTTCATTGGAGAGTCGATCAACAATACGCATGAATAATGGCTTATTCATTCGAAAGCGTCGTCGGAATAGATTTGTAGGATATGTAGGAGTTTCACTAAAATAATCATTCCATAAACGTAGATCGCCTTCCTCCCGATTTCTTTCGATATAAACTCGTTTTTTTTTTTTTTTTTTTGTCGGTCTTCTTGATCACCATAATGAATGATCAAATTCTCGAAAGTTTGATCAAAGTGTTGATCAAAATAGTCATCAAAAAATTGATCATCTACTCCGTTAAATGGGTTGCGAGAAGAAGACATTTGAGTTTGTGGCTTTGTGTTTTGAAAGAAGAGTGTTTATACACTGATTTATATAGAAGACAAAAGATAATGGCTTTGTGTTTTGAAAGAAGAGAATGAGTTTGTGTGTTTCAATATTCGAATAAGAAGAGTGTTTATACACTGATTTATATAGAGCAAGATAGAATACAACTCCTATGACACAACATGTGATACAAACAACAGAAACACAACCTGTGATACAAAACAACACAACACAAATACATCCCGTGACACAACATGACTAAAACCGTGACCAAACACAAACAAAACCCATGACACAACTAAACCCGTGACTCCTTTTGACACCTTCTTCACAACACCAGCTTTGTCTTCTTTGCGTCTTCTTCATACACACTCTGCACACATAAAACATAACAAAATTACATTTCAGTTTTACTAAAACATATCACAAGTCACTTTTACTAAAACAGAGCAATATCACAATTCACTTTTATTAAAACATAGAACATAAAACACAAACATAAAACAGAAAACATAGAACATAGAACATAGCACACAAACATTTGACTTAAAACATAACATTGAACATAGAACAAAGACAACTACACACTAATTATCCAGCATCTCTGTAATTAACTTAGTCTTGAGTGCTTCTTCATAGGGAGATAGTGGCTCTTTTTTGGAGATGAGACTGTCAAGC
Organism: Sinapis alba; assembly: GCA_012274485.2. Taxonomy (NCBI): domain Eukaryota; kingdom Viridiplantae; phylum Streptophyta; class Magnoliopsida; order Brassicales; family Brassicaceae; genus Sinapis; species Sinapis alba. Next base: position 19,921 of record MU107191.1, on the reverse strand, counting down.
AGCCCCATTTTTGAAAGCCTCTCTTTCACGGCTAAGTCCTTTTTTTTAATAGACCAGATGGTCTGAAACACAGATGCAACCTCCTGATCTACTACAGGTTTCTTAGATGAAGCTGCTTTCGCTGCCTTAACACCAGCATGGCGTTTTTGGTTGATCATCTAGATTGGTAGTCGCTTGGGAGCTTGCTGTTTCTGTCCCATCCTCACACTTCCTCTTCTTTGCGCTTCCAGTCATCTTATTAGTAGCTAAGTCACACCATTTCTGGTCATGACGGAGCTCTCCCCAAGCATGGTGAAGGTTAAATTTAATCTTGTGATCGTTAAAGAATATATTGTGTGCCACTTTAACAACATCACTCTCACTCTGACCACTAGTTTTCTATCTTGTTGCAGCAGCATAAGAACCACAGAACTTGCATACAAGATCATTCATCTTGTGCCACCTTTGCTTGCACTGAATGGCTTCTGGCTGATCACCTCTGTCCACCCGTGGACTTGCTGCATAGTAAGCTGCTATGCGTTTCCAGAAAGCACCTGCTTTCTGCTCATTGCCAACGACAGGATCCTTGCTGGTGTTTAACCATGCGCTAATGAGCACTAGATCATCCGAGGGACTCCATTTCTTCCTCTCCTTGCGCTGTGTAGCTGAGTCTTCACAGAAACTAGACGTTTCTGTACATTGAGTACTGAATACAGGGAGTTGTGATGATCCAAGCTCTCCAGCTTGTGAAAAGTTCTCAAAAGGAAAGGGTTGAGGAAAGGGTTGAGGAAGGACATTATCCTGTTAACTGTTGAGAAGGTCAACAAAATGCGTTGCATCCATAACTCAAGACGGAAGAGCATATGTAAAAAAGAAGAAAAGAAAGATGAAATGTGATAGAAGTCGATATGTGATTTTGATGGAAGCTGGGAAGGAAGAAATGATGTTTTTATAGATGAGAAGAGCAGCAGATGTTGTTAGATATGGAGGAGTAATTGTATTTACTACTTGATTTGAGTTGAGTTAAGCTGAGTCGACATGTAACTACATATTTATTACCTAACCATATCCTAATCATTCATTACACTAAGTACAAACGTAAGCATTCACTAACTCTAACAACCACAAAGCACTCACATTCATTCACCTACCTACAATCCACAACGAAAGCAAGAAACTTAAAACGAGTATGCAGACTTACCTAACCGACAGTGTCACTTGGTGTTTGCTTCTCCAAGAACTCCTTTGCCTCTTGACTCCAGTTGGATAACCTTCAGCCGAGAGCTCAAAGTCCATGTCATAATAAAGAAAACAAAGAACTTAGCTTAGATCGATCTCTTTTCAACTTCATCACAATCACTAAGCTTAAATACAGAGCTAAATAACAGGGGCAAATTTTATATCTTTTTATGTTAGGACAAACAATGTGATCGTCTTCACCAGTTTGCTAGCTAAAACAACTTCAAACACTTTGATTATGAAGAATAAAATTGAAAGCAGAAAAAGGAGGTGAGAAAGCTACTTACTCTTGAGTGGTCGTCACCGATAGCTGAAAGACCGACGGACAAGACGTGATCCTTTCCGTGGTGGGTTTGCATCATTCTTCACTCGGAGAAGATGAGAACCGACGGAGAAAACGCCGTGAGGAGCGAGAGAGTCGTCAATTGTGGTGGTTTCAGATTCTTCTTTAAACGGAGACAAAAAGGGACCACGGAGGAGACGCAATCAACACCTGCAAGGTCATCGATTGTGGTGGATTTTGAACCTTCAACGGACGGAGGCGACGAGAGAAGACCGAGGAGACGTCTTTTCTGCCTCCTGAGTCTTCGATTGTGGTGGATTTCGATCATCCTACTCACGGAGAACTAGCTAGAGCCGACGTCGAGTGGAACAACAGAGTGAACGTCCGTCCTCGCCCTTCATCGCCCTTCGCCTCTTTCTCTTTCTACGGAGAAAACAAGAAAGTTTCGTCAATAGAGAGAAGAAAATAAGAAAAGAATAATCAAAAAAAAAAAAGGAGGAGGTGACGCGTGGCTGAAAAACCACGTGTGAAACCGATCACAAAACATCCCTATTAAGAATCGGTTATCCCCTTATTATTTTGTTTAGCTTTAATTAAATCACCAAATCCCACTAAGGACTCCATTAAGGATCAGCGTTAAACATGGTCTAAGGCTTCCAACATATTGAAGTGGGACATCATAGAGCTGGTTTTAAAACGATTGAGATTTCACCATCTTTGGAAAATTTGGAATATGCAATGCATATCCATTGTTACATATTTTTTCTTCATCAACAGTTCGTCTAGAAATTAGTTAAAATTATCTTAAATATTGGAATTGAAGACCACAGTTTAGTTTTGGAATTGAAGACCACAGTTTAGTTTATTATTTAATTTAATATTTATATTAATTAGTTAAAATGATCTTAAATTTTTTTAATAGTTTTAAGTTTATTTGGTTTTCATATAAATATGAGAAATTCCTTTAGATAGTCTCTTTTAGTTTGTTCTTCACAAAAATAGTTCTTAATGAAAAAATGACCAAAATAAAATTTTTTAGAAGCTAATTTTTTTTAAATATACATTTATACCCTTAGGGTTAACTAATTTAGACTTTAGGGTTTAGAGTTAAGGGGTGGGTTTGGGGGTAGGGTTTCAAATTTCAAAATTTTTTTTGAAAATTTTTTTTTAAAAAAATGTTATTTTGGTCATTTTATTTTTCTAGTGCTATTTTTGTGACAAAAATTTTAAAAAGGCTATTTAAGAGAATTGCCCTATAAATATGGACCTTATGCTTAGTTGTATTCACTTTTTGATTGATTAATTAAACAGATTTCTAAACGAGTTTTATAGCACAAAAAAAATATTTCCAAACTAAGAACTTTTGATTAAGCATTGAAAAGAGTATTCTCATATCTTAGTTCCCGAGTATTTTTAGAATCTAACAGATCTTATTCTATTTATGACAGGTTCTGCTACATCAGTTACTCAATTTGGAATTAAGTCTTAGTGCCATGGTGTACTATCATATGGGATATTAGGTCCAGGTGGAGCTGCTGATGTTCCCGGCCATACCACTGCCCGTCTTTCAAACGATAATGCACCAGCGTCTTCAGGTTTGGTCGAGGATTGAAGAATTTTCTTAGGAGCATGAACTCGTGCTGCTGGCCTTGCTGCTAAGATGGAGCAGGTTTATTGTCTACCACCTGAAGCTGTTCGTAGGAATGATGGTATTAAAAAATCCTCTTTAAACTTCCTCAGATCAGAATAAATGTGAATCCCCCTGCTACCCCAGATCGTCTACGAGCGTTGGCTTGCAGAATACTTCTTGGTCTGGCTAGAGATGATACATTTCACAAATACTGACTAAATTTTAGGTAGAATAGCAACTTTCTTTGCCCAGTTCTGAGATACATCTAATCGATACTGACTTCCCAAGCATGGTTTCTGAGATACAATTTGGGATTCTGGTGGTCAGTCAAGTGCAACAGATCAGGTCAGATGGCATGCTGAACTTTCTCAGGTGTCCCTATATGCTGGATTATTTTAATGTGTCTCTATGGACTTCCTTTTGTGTGACTCATAAGTAATTAGTTTATCTGCGGCCTTGTTTCTCTCTTGAAGTTTGCAGACATTTTCAGTTGTGGTTTAACTAAACGTGTTTGCAGATGGTGACAGATCCAGGCATGCGACTACACTATCAGCCAGCAATGCTGCTACTCCAACACTGAGGCGCATTGAAAATGCTGCCATTACAGCAGCAACACCTATAACATATGATTCCTAAGGAGCCTTTGCTCCTTGTCGATGAGCATCTCCATACATCAAGTCTTGGTGTAACTGCTTCAGGACTGTTGAAATAAGCTTCAGTTGAGTCGTCTACCTTCCTTGGCTCCCCCTTGTACACAGGAGATGTCTAGGCCGGTGGCTCAGGAACAATGGTCCTCAGGCCGTGCTGGCGGTGGATTTTTCACCAGCAGCAACCCCGAAACTATGCATATTTGTCGTCAGAAAGTGGTCGAATGAGTTTAATAGTTACAAGAATGATTATATATTCACAATTAATTGATTTCTTACGGAAACAAAAAGAATGATTCATAAATCATATTATATGCAGAAAAAACAAAGGTTGGTAATATGCTTTGCTTCATTCATGTTAAACTAAGGACTATGGTATTCTACTTAACAATGACCTACCTATCTACTTGGTAAAATGGTAGTGGTAATTGCTAAAAATGTCAATATAAAAAAGATGAAAATGAATGAATCTGCTGGAAGTATTCTTACTCATGTTCTATTTCAGTTGGCTCAAATGAGTTTCTCTTGAATTATGAAAAACAAATTGATAGAAAAAAAAAAGCAAATTGATATCATGGTTTTATTCAATATTTTATTTAAGAAAAGCATACCGTAAAAGGGAAGTTTGTTTCTAAAAAGTAAATTGATGGAGTATTATAGTTCTAATCAATTGTTTTGGAGTTCCAACGACGGTCCAAATTGTTCAAAGTATATAATCAAACTTTAAATCAGAAAAATAAATCAAAGAATTATGCTACATTTATTTACTATAACAATTATATATTGGAACAAATAACGAATTTTACACAAACTTTTTTGATATCTATATTTTATAGTAATATAATTTATTATTTCTATAAATTTATTAGCTTAGTGTGTTTTGTACTTTATTAGTTTAGTGTGTTTTGTTATTATAATTAAATATGTTAAAAATGTTGCTTTTAAATTTTATATTTTTCAAAATTATGGGTCCACAAAAATAGAGACCACATCCCAATGTTTCATTGGAATGCCCTCAAAAGGGGAACTGGGTATGAGAGTGAAAGCAGCCTTTGTTTTGCACCATCAAAGGTAAGTCACGAGGCTGGATTAGTTCATACAAGCCTTGGCAAGAAGTCTCCTATCATAAAACTCTCAACCAATCCCTCAGGTACTATTAAACATGATTTATTCTCACAACTTAAATATTCACACACTCATGTAGAAACTTTTAACATTTTAAATCTCTCTCTTTCGTACTTGACAAAAAAGAATTGAATTATAATGAACCATTTAACTTGTGATAATTGAAAAAAAACAAACATAAATTAAACATCATTTACGAACTCTGCGAATCATTCATCCCTCACATCTGGAGATATAAGTTTGAGCACCTTCTCATGTCATTTTATACCAACTTCAAGAGTTTCAACACCTAATTAATTCCTTTTTTTGGATAAGTTATTCAAACTTATTTTCCATTAAACTGAATTCTAGTATTAGTTATTTTAAAAGCACTTAAGACTATTAATTATATATCTTTCAATAGAATCATATGACAATAAAATCATAGCTACCTTATTTACGTACCAGATTCGATGTCTTAGTCAACAAGCCATTTATCTCATCAAAAGAAAAGAAAAAGAAGTAAAGAACAAAGTTAAAGCCATATTAAAAGAAGAAAAAAGCATTGAAAGATAACAAAGCAAGCTTCTCATATACCAAAGGAATCAATCACTCTTCTATATTATAAGATATCAAATTTGGTTCATTCCACAAATATAAACGACAATTCATCATACTTTGTCACACACACAAAACACATTTTATCACACACATATATATATTATATGTATACAATTTCTTACATCCTTCATATGTCCAATGATTTTGATTATCATATAAGAAAGATAATAGTTGTAATGATATAAGTTTTGTTTTCTTCTTTCATGGAGTCAGATCCAAACCCTAATGCTCTAAATCAATACATAAATCCAAGAGATTGTACTCAAGGCTTTTGTTCCACGTTTTGTCCTCAATGGTGTAGTTACATCAAGTTATCTCCACCACCACTTTCCTATGAACAACTCTTAAACGACGGTGTTTCATCAAACCCTAGTGTTTCCCCTCTTCTCATCGCCATCATTGGAATCCTTGGAAGTGCATTTCTCTTAGCAACTTACTACACTCTTGTCTCAAAGCATTGCGCCACCGACACAAACGATGGAGCTGCCTCAGACATGGGAAGATCTGATCTCATTATCGATGTTAACTCGCCAGAAAGTCAAGATCACGACAACCCTTTTGCTCATGAGCCTTCAAACGCCGGTTTGGACGATGCTGTGATAAAGAAGATAGGGTTTTTCAAGTTGAAGAAGCATCAAAACGGGCTCAAGATCAACGTTACGGATTGTTCCATATGTCTTGGAGAGTTTAACGAAGACGAGAGCTTAAGGTTATTACCTAACTGTAACCACATTTTCCACGTGGTATGTATTGATCGGTGGCTCAACTCTCACTCAAATTGTCCCCTTTGTCGGGGTAAGATCATCGTTCCTACCACTCAAGAAACTGATCATGTCTTTGTGGTGATGAATCTTGATCGGTTTACTAGCAATGCTGGACCAGTAGAAGGAAACGTAATGGTTCTTGATCCTCGTGAAGAGGTTAGTGTTTCGGTTAGTTCTCATCATCCACGACGGTTCTCTGCCGCTGATATTGTTATGTGGATGAGCAGAGATGGAGAAGAGGAAGAGAGAAGTTATGATCTTGAAAATAGAAACAGAGTGAAGCTTGTAGACTACTTAAAAAGATCGTTCTCAAGTGGTGGATTGATTCTTGGGACTCAAGGACGGATTAGGAGATCCTAAACCTACTTCCTTGAAACCAAATTAGTTTCTGAAACATATATTATTGTACTTACACTTCGAGAAATTTATACAAATACATATATATCATCATTCGGTTCGTTTTCTTAAAAATATATTATATTCTTAGCCTAGAGGTTTTCAGTGTCTTTATATATGTTTCATCTCATATAAATTTTCTGAAATAATATTCTCGTCATCATCACATTCCATTGAGTCAATTTTATTAAATTTCAAATATATATGTTCTTATATATATAAGTTTATTTTCATTGTAAATTACCAAAATTTATTATATTAGATGCTTTGGTTTTCATAGTGCGAACTACAAACAGTATCTAACTTTTTCATGTTACATTTTCCATTTTATAAAGTGAGTTTTAGTTGGGTTCTCTCCCTTTGTGTTCCCCTATCATAGGTTCTCTCGTTATAATGGTACTAATTGAGAAATCATAAGATTTCGAGAAGAAAAAAATTGATAAACTATTTACTACTGTTTCAAATTATAAATTATTTTGACTAAAACCACAAATATTAAGATAAACATTCTTTTGTTTTTAGAATTTAATTATAGAAAAGATCAGAATGGTCAACTAATGACAAAATTATATTTCAAATTTCGCTTTAAAGTTTTTAGTTAAAATACTTAATCACTTTATATATTGAAACGGAGGAGTATGTATTATATTTCAATATATATTGTGAAACAAGAAAAACCTCCAGAAAATTTATATATTGAAACGGATGAGTATGTATTATTGTACTCAGTCTCTCGTTGCTTACTCCAATTTCCAAATTGTTCCTTATCGAAAAAGTTAAAAGAGAAAGCAAATTACACCTTCCCCACCAATTGCTTTCCAATGCCCCCCATGAGAATTAATGTACCACTAGATTTTGATCAGTACTTTCAAAATACAAAATTAATTTTTTATATATATAATTCTGATCCATTTGTTAGTTTATATTAGAAATAACAAATCTATTTTTTTCAATCCGTTTTGAAGTTAATAAATACTTTACATATTTGATGGAATAACCCATAAAACCGTTAATTGAAAAATACGCAGTTATATATATACATATATGTTATTTCTAATATATGAATATTACGTTTTTAATCAAAAGCAAGAAGGTTTCCGTGGTGGTTTTTGGATTTGGAACCAAGTCACAGCTCTTGAACCAAGCTAACGAAATTGTCAAGAGACAAGAAGATGAGATACATTCAATTCAGAGAGCAATCAAGCAGAAGGAAGAAGAGCTAGAGATGTCTATAGCTGTGAAGAGACTTGAGCATATAAAATATCTTGTTCAAAAAGAAAAACTGGAGAGCCAAAGGCATATGATTCCATCTGAAAGAGAAGCTGAAATGCAGCTCTCCAAGATAGCATATAGCATATGGGAAAAGGTTTCTGTTTTGAAACAGAAAGTTATTACTCGAGATGATGAATTGGAGTTACAAAATGAAGACAGCATTCTGAGTAATTGCAGAGATGGCCATAACTCTTCTGCAAAAGGACAAATCGGCCGAGTTCATCTATCACCTACAATCTATGAGATAGGAGATTGGATGAAGTTCAAAAGAGGCATAACAACACCTGTACATGGATGGCTAGGTGCTAAACCTAAGAGTGTTGGCTTTGTGCAAATCATTCTTGAAAAGCAGGACATGATTGTCACATTTTGTTTTATGAAAGCTCGTGTGTTGGCAAGTGAAGTTGTTAAGTTGATTCCGTTGGAC
>MU107191.1:0-10388 GCA_012274485.2 Sinapis alba | reverse complement strand
ACGAGTCAAATTATTGAAACTACCGAGTACTCTTGAAGCAAGTTCTTTGACTTGGAATCCTAATGGTAGGTGATGTATGACTTTACTCACTTCAAGCAACTCACAGACTTCACTATTACTCGCAGCTTTCTTGCTTATACTATTGATCCTTTCAACTACGCTCCTAAGATCAGTATGGCCCGAACCTGAACAAGAGGAAGAAGAAGAAAAACAGGAAGAAGAAGACTCATATGCTTCATCATGAAGCTTATCATCTGATTTTGTTACTTCAATAGCAATATCTGGACTTGTTTCCTCATCTTGAGTGCAAGTTTCATCATCATTATAAACCTCACCTTTAGCTTGAATATTACGAGTGCTTGCGTCAACTTTACTCTTATCATCTTTACTCTTATCATCTTTACTCATTGTCATCATCTCTTCATCCGTGTCAGACTCCGGTGACTCTAACTTGAATAAGTTCGCCACCATAACTATTGCATTTCGCCGTGACGTTTGCTCAGATTTAAACTCTCTGTCTATTGAAAAGTGGAAACATGCGCCTCGTAGATGATGTCTATTAAGAATTAGATCATCTCCTCCATCATCTCTCTGGGCCTGTTTTGCTTCATCTGATTCAAACGTCTTCTCCACCTGAGATTTCTTTTCATCCTCTTTTCCTTTCCATCTTTGTTCAAAACGACTCAGAAGGTAGCTTATCTCTTTCAAACTATCCATCAAGCTGGGTTGTTCCAGTTGCTCCTTCTCTTGCTTCACAGATGTACTGAACAAATTGAGTAATCTGACTTTCAGATTATCACAGCTACTAAACCCATATCGTGAAATCTCATCCCCATACCATGACAGAGCATCACCTTCAATGAACCCATACACAGACTGTCCTGTTTCAAAAACGGTGAAGTTGTGAGCTGCAATGAACGCGCTGCTCCACTCAACCCACCTCTCCGGATCTTCACCGTAGAACATCTGAACTTCAGTTGATCCCATGGCTCGTTACAAGCTCTGATACCAAATCTAGTTTAAAAACCTCAAGAACTCAATCATGAATAAGAATAACTCTCTTATTAATCTTAAGGAAAATAACTCAAAACCTTAAGCTCTCAAACTCTCAATCTCTAACTCATAAGTTACGCAACACTCTTGCATCTTCTTATATAGAGATTAATAATTCCTAATCCTATTAGGTAATACATCTAGATAACTCCTAAATATATTAATATTCCTAATTTCCATAACTCGGTAGGATTAGGTCTCTAGCTTGCAACTCAAGTTTCATTTTCTTTCAAGCTTAATCCAACAACATATATGTGTTTTTTACTTTACCAATCCCAAACTTATGAATAAAATTTTGACAAAAATCATTCATATATACACAATTATTATTTTATACAATTCTTAACATGATTGTTAGTTTTTAATAAAATATTATATTATATGAAATTAAACTTATATATTATATCAAATTAAATAAGGTAATACATAAGATAATGTGATGATTAAAATGTGAAAAAATAATATATGATAATGAAAAAACTAAAAAGAAGCTGAAGATGCATAATATGAATTAGAGAAGTTAAAGTGATAATTGCATATATAATCCAACATGTGTTAGAGATGTTAAAATGATAATTGCATATATAATCAACCAGCATTGTTATTACTAAATACTCTTATTAGTTTTTCTTTTGAAAGATTTTTAAATTTTATTCATTTCCAAAAAAAACTTTGTACAGAGGACTCTGCTTCTTTTTACAAAGTATTTCTTATGGCTACCGACTTTAATCTATAAAACTCAAATTATCTTCTTCCAAACCAAACTTCCATCGTCTTTTCATGCTTCCCTCCAGTTTTTCTTCTTACTGAAGTGATTCTATTCCGAACCAACTTATCCAATTTAGCAATCAAGCAAGAAGCTGGCTGAGCCGGATCACCCACTCTTCTTACATTTCTCTCATGCCATAGTTATTAATTATTTTGCATTAAATTTATGAAAACTTTGCATCAAAATTAAATGAAGTGATAATAAGATAATTATAAAAAGTGATTTAAAATAGATTTTTTGGTTCAGTGATCATAAGTTTATTAATTATTTGTTCAAAATTAGGTAAAATAAATATTTATAAAGATTTAGATCAATCTTATTGTATTATTACTAAATTTTATGCTACTAAGAAAAAGCATAAATATGTAAAAAAAAAAGCAAAATAAGTAGTAGTATGTAAAATAATTTTATACACAATGCTTGGATCTTAACCTAGTTTAATTGTTATTCCACATCCATGTATGCACCTAACCAAACCAAATTTACACCATGCATACACGAATGAACCAGATCTAACTTAAAAAAAAAAATCAAATCTAACTTTGTTTTTATTCCCACTTTTAACCCTTTAAGGCTCATATTTCCATTTCGACACTTTTTGCATCACATCCATAAATATACAAAGCACACTACATATTCACAAGACTTACCATTAGTAGGACAAAACCTAACTTAAGGCCCTCTTTGCCAATACAAGCAAAAGACCATTTCTTGGGTATATGAAAAGAAGACAAGAGACAAAGCTTGTGTTAGCTATACCTTTGTGTGCAGTCTTATAGATCAAGAAACTAGAAAATGGCAAAAGCTTCTGTATTAGCTTTAACTCTTTTGCTTCTTCTTTTTAACCGGTTTCTATCCCATAGGAGATCGGTGAGGGATTCCCTTTCTTCGCTTGGCGATTCTGCAACTACTAGATGTAGTCAGTGGAGGTGTTGATGGGCTGAAACTCTGGAGATTTGATATGTTCCTACCAATTCCAATGCTGCTACCTGAATCCTCTGATTCCATCAAAAGGTTCTTCCTTCCCTTTTCAAAGCCTCTAGATGATCCAGCAATCTTGGTTTCATTCCAAAAAAACATAGAAAAGTAAAATTTATCAGACAGTGATTATTGAGAAAAGAGTCGTTAAGACCCATTACAAAAAGTTTTCATCTTTTTCTTGGGCGGTTAAAAGGGAATTGAATATACTAAAAAAATACAAGGAAATGTTAGGTGAAACGGTAAGAAACCCTTAAAACGTGAGGATGTTACTCATATAAATGTTGTTTTGAAACGTGTAAAGAGGGGAAACAAGTGTAGACCCAATACCAAAGATTCTTTCTTTTGACTCAAATACAAATGTAAAGTTGAACAAAAATGTACCTTGCAGCCAAGAGAACAGAAGCGGAAGCTATCTTCGACGAGACTACGATAGCAAACTTTGCATGAATTGGTAACGCCTTTCCCTGGCCTAGGCTGAGGCCTCTCGTTCAAGAAGACGACTTTAGCACTATTTATCACATAAGTTTGGATACCTGATATGTCAAGACACTTTTGTATCTCATTCACCCTTATCACATCATGATAAGAAGATCTCCTTATCTGCCAAAACCATTCAAGAAAATTCAAAAACTAAACACAAGAATACAAGAACTATTGCCATAAGTAACGTACCTGAATGGTAAGATGATCCTTGTGATGGGTAAGACAGAGAGAGCAGAGTGAACCGTTGGTGCAGTCTAAGCAATACATATTGCATTCACTCTTGTGAGAGTCTACATGAAACTTGCAGTGAGCAAAGAATTGCTCTTTAAGCAGAGGTTTTAGCCATTGGGGCCATCGGTTATCTTCCTCCTCCGGTCCACCAGCTCCCTACACCAGAAACCAATACATAGTTTTGATGATCAGTTTCAGAACATAACCATTTGGTATATGATTGATTATATATACCTTAAGAGAACATTTAAACATATCTCTTAAGCCACCATTAAACTTCATAAACTTCTTCTTGTGGGACAAGTTTGAAATTTGATTCTCTTTTTTTTTATATTTCAGCTTTAAAGAGTTATCTATAAAGGAATTATATTAAAACCCATAAATGTTCCAGATTCCTACTCACTATTTTACTGGATTTCTGAGGGTTTAAAAGTATAAGATTGGTATATTATGAAAAGCATATTGTACCAAATGGTGACACCAAATAAAATAAAATTACTATGGGAATCAAGCCTGTAGAAGAAGATGAAAAACTCTTTCAAAAGAGCATTGTTCTGATTCTTCAAGATAAAATCAAATCCCTTTGTTAGGTACACGAAACAGAGCACTTAGATGAAAAAAAAACAGAGCATTCTAGATAAAGGGTATTGTTTGAATACAGAGCACTTAATGGAAAAAAAAACAGAGCACTTAATGGAAAAAAAACAGAGCACTTTACATAAAAACAGAGCATTTTAGATAAATGGTATGTTTGAAAATACCATGATTCTTCTGTTCTTAGTCTTGATTTCTCGGATTGTGTTCTCTTGATCTTCGATTGCCATTTTCGTGAGAAACTTGATTGCAGGAAAGCAAAAACAGAGTCCTTTTCGAGTAAAGCTTGGAACTTTTTTTTTGAGAGAGAACAAAAATGAGTTTTAGAGAGAGAAAGCGACAACTTTTCTTACAGAGAAGAGTTGGAGAAGGAGAAAAGAGATGGGCTCTCTCTTATCTTAGCAAAGTCGACCAACAAAACCTCCTTCGCCTTTTCTTCTGTTTTCAATATATTCAAAATAATAATTATATTGTATCAATCCACTATGAGAATTTTTTTTTTCCATGCCTTTTGGCGATATTCTCTTAAACATATCTTAAAACAATATTATCAAACATATATTACAAGAATCTTAGACCTCCTCAAGTTTATAAGTACATTTTTAAATATTGACATTTTCATTTTATGTTATTAGATTTTTTTCTAAATTTGGCTATAGTAAGTCTATTTTTCCTATTTTGTGATGTGTGTGTGTTTTAATATGTTTTTGTCATTATTTGACTTATCTTAAACACTTATTATGCATTCATTAAATACTGGTTAGTATTTTTTCCGTTACAGAGCTTTACAGTGCATCATTATTGTTTAAGAATAAAATTGTTTTAAGTATAAAATTCTTTCGTTATTAATATGGAGTCTTAAAATTTAATTTTTATTTGAGGAAAGTAGGTTTTTCGAGTTAGATATTATATTAGACAAGTGGAGAAAACTATTGCTCCATTATTGTAGCTTTGACATCTCATCTCTATCCTTTACAATCCCATTAATGTATTTCTTTCTTCTATCAGGTGGTCTCTATCTATTTGTCCTCTTTTATTTTACTATTTTGATTATTGAAAGGTATAGATGTATAAGTAAATATAATTTTCTGTTAGTCATGAAACTTTTTTTTTGTAAAAATAGCTTAACCGGTCTGTGGACATACATTTGAAACATTTCAATGAGGTTTCTATTTTATGGGGACCCACTTAAAATATTATTGTATATATACATATGTGTCATTTTGGTTGAGTAACCTACAAAAATTATTTTTTAAATTGAAGAAGTTGGTAAAAGAATCTTCTTATGAAAATAATAAAAATATTAGATGAATTCTATATGTTGTGATTTATATAAATAAATGGTATACTGAAAATTATGATTTTTATATAAAAGTTTTCATTTATAAAATATCAAATAATCTATAAATTTTTTATTGTGAATCTCTTCCTAAAATTTTGAACAGGCTTTAAATCCATCTCAGTACACAGCCAACAAACTAACCACATTTTTTCTCTCTAAAACTATTGTAATATAAAATCTGATGACATATATTAAGTTATATACATATGGCAAACAAGACTATATAAAAATAAAATTAGCAGAATCGTTGAACAGATAGATATATGTTAAAATCCTTACAAAATCAAAAAACAATTCTCGAGTTATCTTATTTTAAATTAGAGTTATGGTGGAATATATACTTATAAATTATGCGTGGAAATATATAAATATGCATGAGAATGAGTTGGAACAAGTGAATAGCAGCACTTTGTTCTTGTTATTGTGGATTAGATTAAGACATGCTTAATCCACTAAATATAAAATTAATAATTTACATTATTATAGTTTTCTATTATATTATTGATTAAAATTTATATTAATGTATCTACATTTTTTTGTTTTATAAATCATAACTGAAAATTATATAATTAATTAAAATTCTAAAATTGAACTATATTACCCAAATAATTTGATAAGAAATTCATCTGGGATAAAAAAAATATAAAATTAAATTTAAACATAAAAATTACTTAAACTCAAAATATAAGTAAATAATAAAATAAGTATTTAAATAAATATTAAATATTATAAAACAAATCAGATATATAAACTTAAAAACATAATTTTAAATAAAAATTCTAACATATAATCATATAAAACAAGAGATTATTGTAAAGTAATTATTGTATAATTTTATCTTAATTTTTCATACATGCGTCAAAATTTAGTCATTATACTTGGCATACATTGTGATCATGTTAATTATTAGTTGTAATATCAAATTTTATATCAAAGATATTTGTACATAATATTTAAGAAGATGGATTATATCAATAATTAGATTCCAGCGGAGACAAGCTCATGACTTGGAATTATAACCTATTCCATCTGTATGGATGACACATCACCAATAATTGCAAATACACGGTGAAATTTAGATATTAAGTGGAGAGAATTTACCCAGGATAGAGAACAAACGCAGCTAGTGTATGAGTCCATGGTTTTTCTCATAAAGGTTTTTTGTTAGAAACTACGTTGTCCATCAAAAATCAAATATTTTTATGGTAAATAGTATCATGATGTATATAGGTTAAGAAAAATTTGCAAACAAAAAGGATTTAAAGTGATATACTTTGTGGCAGATGTGGAACACTCAAAGAATTAATAAAAAGTTAATTTTCTGTATAACCAAATTTTAAATGGAAATTAAGAATATAAAAATGATTTTGATTCACTAACATTTAACATTCATTTCAACCGGTTATGCTCTTATCTTTTGTAAGTACCCAGTAAAAAAAAAAAGAGTGACTGACATTGTATGAACAAAAATGAAACACAACTATTTGCTATCATCATGTAAATTTGTAATGTCACACACGTCATTGTAAACAGTAAAATAAATGTTTAAAAATGATTTGTGCCATCTCATTTAAAGAAATGACATGAATTCGTGCTATATGAAATCATATTGATTGTGATTCAAACAATATTGATTTTAAAATGTACTTATGTTTTTAATAGAGAGGATACTTGTTTTCCTTTTTACTATATCTGTATGTTTTTAACCTATTCAAAAATGTAACCCAACCCAAACCGAGAAACAAAATCCGACCAAAACCTTAATAGAAAAAATATCCAAACGAAGCCTAAGAGCTAAGTATTTTTGGATTTGGATACGACCCGGAACCGCAAACCGAATTAAAATCTGAAAACATCCAAAATTAGTTATATCTATTAGTCAACATATGTTAAAGCAATTTAAATATTTTAAAGATTTTGTAGAATTTTTATTGTTATTTTGAATATTTTTAATTAGTTTAAGTGGTTTTTAATTATATTTTTGAAGAATTTCTATATTTTAAATATTTTTGGTCATTTTCAATAATTTTAAATTAATTTTTGGACGATTTCAAATATATTGTTTATAACTCGATCCAAACTAAATTTTAAAAAACCAAATCGAACCTGGTCTAAAATTAGTAAAACTCGAATGAGATATAATACCAAAAATCTCAAATCTCAAATCATTCGAAACCAAACCCAAAGGAGATTCCGAACACCCATACCTACTTTATACAAATTCAGCTGTTCCAATTCTCTGGTATAATGGTCTTACAAAATTTGTCGCCTTATTGATGTTTAAAGTTGAAACCAAAGAAAAAAAAACATTGACATAATCTAAACTTTTTATTTGGCAGAACCCAAGCCAATTCTAGTCAAAGAGGCAAAGTCAGCACAAAACTTTCTTTTATTATCACCTAGAAGAAGTTTCTTAGCTAATTAAGCAATCAACTACGCCGACTAGATACCTCTTTTGTGTCCCCGTTGGTAGGATCACGGACAGAGCTGCCAAGTGGGAGTCAAGGTATACTGTAACATTCCGAGTTGTGGTATATAGAAAGATTTAATATAACTGATTTGACTATTTATGTTATCAAAGTGCACTTACCTTTTCGAAAGCATATCCATTTAGAACTCCAGAGTTAAGCGTGCTTTAGCTGGAGTAGTCTAAGGATGGATGACATATCGAGAAGTGACTCGGTTCTGACCTGAGAGGCGTCTTGAGACATGTTGTGAGGCACAACGAAGACGTTGCGTTCTTTGAAAGGAGGTGAATTGTAATATCTCGAGTTGTGATATATGAAAAGGCTTAAGAGAATTGATTTGTCTACCTATGTCATCAAAGTGCACTTACCTTTTCGGAAGCACATCCATTTAGAACTCCAGAGTTAAGCGTGCTTGAGCTGGAGTAGTCTAAGGATGGGTGACCTATCGGAAAGTGATTCGCGATACCGTGTGAGTGAGACCAAAGCACGGAGAAATGTCATGTAGTGATTACAGGGTTAGTAAACAATGATTTCAAGCATCAAAAAATTAACGGACCGACCGTTGGAACATGTAAGACTCACGGGCCGAGAGAGCGGATGTGGGTGACCCATTAACTGTGGGCGGTCAGAACATTACATATACGATTTATATATGTCTGTAAATCTCACTCTAATGGGAAGTCGACATGACTGAAGATTTTTCAGATGGAATGTGACAACCAATTGCACTTATCTAGCAAGAGTTGCTTCTCCTTTGAAACTTTTGCCTCACAGCTTATCAAAAAGAGTATATGCTGTTGATAATGGACGTAAAAATATGATTAAAGAGTCTAAAAAAAATCTTGCATAACCATATTGTAACATTTCGATTTATGGTATATAAATTTTTTAAAAAAATTTGATTTGATTACTATGTTATCAAAGTGCACTTATTTTTTTGTCACACGTTAAAAAATAAATTCGAAAGTTAATCGTGTTTGAGTTGAAATAGTAAAAAATGGATGATATAGCAAAAAAAGTGATTCATGAAATCGTGCAAGTAAAATCAAAATACAAAAAAATGTCATGTAATGGTGATTACAGGATCAGTAAACAAAACCATTTATCACATAGAATGATGCCCACATAACAAGTAAACAAGCGTCGAAAGCTCATTGCCCATAGGCGGACTAGGTGTTACACATAATCTTTCAGTTATTTTGAGGATAAACATTCAAAACATGGTTGTATATATATCATAACAATTCAAATCCACTTTTTCTGCAAACAAACAAAAGATTGATAAAAGTCTATACGACATTGAATAGTATCCATATAGGTTGATAACATCAATAGGCCACGTCTCAATTCCAAAGAGCTCTTCAAAAACAGAGAAACGTGTCTACTTCATTAGAAGCTCCCGGACCGTCGTTCTTCTTCTTCTCTGTAAAAATATTAAACCATGAGAGACCTCGTCTTCTTCTCACAGCATTCTGTCCTGAAGATCACTGAAAATGCCAGAGGCAAAAGTTCCAAGCTTCTTCTTCGTCTCTCCTGCTATGTTCATCACCGACGAGATATCTTGTTGCGCCTATATCAAGATACCAGAGGACAAAGTTTCAAACAGGTTTAACTATGAAAAAGCAGAGATTTTGCAAGTATGGATCTTTTTTTACCTGGAAAGAAAGCCGGTTAATGAGATCACTAGCAGTTATATCAACATTGGAATCATCTTGATCATGACCGAAAAAATCAGCACTTGAGATAGATGCTGAGCCCTGTAATCATTACGCAAAAATGGGCATTATAATCAAAAAAGGAATGAGAATGTTTTCTTCTTCATCCAAGTTGTTACTTACTGAAAACTTCTGAAGAGTAGCTTTTGATTCAAGATCAGCGTTTTTGTTCTGATCCCCAAAGTACTGAGCAGAAGAGATGGACTTTGCGTTTGTAAACTTCTTTCTTGCTTCATCTGACTCTTCAACCTAGTAAGAACCAACAACAAAAAGGGTTTAGCAAAGGCTTGGAAAACCGGTTTACTATTTTTCTTTCTTACTTGAGCTTTTAACGAGTTGGAACTTGATTTCTTGGGGTAAGAACTGTCCATTCCAAAATCCGTAAAGAAGCTGGACGACTTTGGTGGAGCAACATGGTTAAGCACTTGTGTACCACCAACAACGCTTTGTCCTCCAGATTGGAAGTCGTCATTGTACTCAAACCGAGAGGCATATGATGATGAACCAGCTGATGATTTGCTTCCACTGTTATTAGTTGAAGATGCAGCAGGAAGAATAACGGGTGCAACTTCTTCAGGTTTCTGCTCATAGAGATTTCCCGTTGGCTGCATTTCACCAAAACGAAATAAAAATCACATCTTTGAATCTGAACAACTAGAACAACCAGAAGAGTTACCTTAGTAGTAAGTTTCCTAGCACCAAGACCACCAGTTTTACCCGTCCTTTTAGCACCAATAGGTTTCTTAAACGTA